>JADBJO010006802.1:12500-57500 GCA_016801955.1 Conus betulinus
CGACAGGTGACTGGGCCAACCCTTGAAGAGGACGACAGGTGACTGGGCCAACCCTTGAAGAGGACGACAGGTGACTGGGCCAACCCTTGAAGAGGATGATAGGTGACTGGGCCAACCCTTGAAAGAGGACGACAGGTGACAGGACCAGCCCTTGAAGAGGATGATAGGTGACTGGGCCAACCCTTGAAGAGGACGACAGGTGACAGGACCAGCCCAGAAGAGGACGACAGGTGACAGGACCCAGCCCTTGAAGAGGACAACAGGTGACAGGACCAGCCCTTGAAGAGGACAACAGGTGACTGGGCAAACCCTTGAAGAGGACGACAGGTGACAGGACCAGCCCTTGAAGAGGACGACAGGTGACAGGACCAGCCCTTGAAGAGGACGACAGGTGACAGGACCAGCCCTTGAAGAGGACGACAGGTGACTGGGCCAGCCCTTGAAGAGGACGACAGGTGACTGGGTCAGCTGTTGAAGAGGACGACAGGTGACTGGGCCAACCCTTGAAGAGGACGACAGGTGACTGGGCCAGCCCTTGAAGAGGACGACAGGTGACTGGGTCAGCTGTTGAAGAGGACGACAGGTGACTGGGCCAACCTTGAAGAGGACGACAGGTGACTGGGCCAGCCCTTGAAGAGGACGACAGGTGACCTTCGTTGCAGTGTGACAGACATGTCTCATGTCTTTGCGAGCCGCATCCCCACCGCCACCTCCCTTCCCTGTTGTCCCGCTGGGGACTGCCCCCTTCCCGTCTTTGTAGTGCTGGATGGTTTCAAAGACCGAGTGCTTTGGTTGTTTACCGGTAGGAAGAAGATGAAGACTTACTTGACTTAGTCCTCTGTATTGCCTGGGGAACATAGGGCCGCAACCACACTCTTCAGCGGACACGGTTTCGGGAGATCGTCTTCAGCTCAGCCCACGTCATTCCGATGGCCTTCACTTCTGCGTCGTTACTCCTTCGCCATGTCTGTCTTGGTCTTCCCCACTTTTCTTTTTGCCCTGAGGGTTCCATTCAAGAGCTTGTCTTGCGATGTTGGATGGAGACTTTCTGAGGGTGTGGCCAATCCATCCCCACTTCCGTTTTCTGATTTCTAATTCTGTTGGAAACTTGCTTGGTCTTGTTCCACAGTTCTGTGGTTGGCAACAACATCTGGCCATCTGATGTTCGCAATGTTTCGCAGACACCTGAAGATGAAGATGGAGAGGTCGGCCAAATGTGCACTGGCTCCAAACCACACAGCCCGACCTCGACATTGGTTACAGAGCTGGAGAGACGTCAGAACACTGGACACTGACCAGTCGCACTGGTGACTATGACCATTTCAGACGTCAGTCAATTACTGGAGCTCTTAAGTATGTCAGTGAAATCCTTACTGTGTATGCATACAGACAGACAACATCGAACTACATTTTATAAGCCCTTGCCATTTGCAGCAAGTAGATGTGGCCTTTGTGGTTGTCTCAGCTATTAAAAAGAAAAGATGACTTTTCTTTGGGCTCCACTCCTCCCCCCCCCCCTCCCCCCACTCTCCATTTCTGTCTGTCTCTGTTTCTGTCTGTCCGTCTCTCTCTGTCACACACACACACACACACACACACACACACACACACACACACACACACACACACACAGAGGTTTCTGATGATGGCATCATAACAGATAAATCAACTTTCAGACTGATTCAGTTATGCAAAATATTTCTAAATCCTCGAACAATGACGCGTGACAACCACTTCCCCCTTCCCGCCAAACACTTCCACCCCGAAGGAAAAAAAAAAAAAAAAAAAGAAAAAAAAAGGATGTACACACACACACACACACACACACACACACACACACACACACACACAGCGCACGTGTGTGGGTACTAACTTTGAAGTCGGCCTGAAGGTTTCGTTCTTCCCAGATCATCGTGGCAGTGTAGTGGCTGTTGCCAGCCACTCTGATGTCACTGGTGGCACACGTCGTGAACGTCTGCTCAAAGGTATCCCCTTTTGCCTTCGACACCTGAACACCGAAATGATAATGATGATATGTCGTCACCTTGTGTGATGTCCTGAACGCGGAAATGATAATGATGATATGTCGCCCCCTGTGTGATGTCACTGATATATAATTTCCTTCCCCTTCATGTTTTATTGAGGAGCTTTCCAATTAAGTGTTTTGCGCATTCAACACGCACATTAAAAAAAGTTCAAATTCTTGTTATTCTAATTTCTTATGATCCTCCGCCCACGAAAAGGGGTGAAGGGGTTAAATGTGGGAACGACTATGCAGGCCAACGTTCTCCAAAGTGTATAACACACATTAAAGTTCTCCTGCCCTTGGGCATGGTTCACACCAACCAATCTTTCGCCTGTCCTGAAGACTTAAGAGATTGAAGTTCTCCTGTCCTGGCAGATATTTCACCCATCTTTCACCTTTTCTGAAGACTCTACTAGAGTAAAGTTCTCATTCCCTTAACCATATCTCGGTTCTGAGGAGTGTAACAAGTTCTTCTGTTCTTGAACATATCCTGTTCATCAGTCTGTCACTTGTGGCCTGTCGCTCCTCTATTGTGAAAGGCTCGTAAACACCGAACTAATCCAAACCTACGAGTATTTTCACGCATATTGAACAAACCCTGGATCGAAAGGCCCTGTTCACTCACTTAATACAAACTTCTGAGCGAGCACAGAGAGTTGTGTTAGCTATTGTTAGTACCCCCTTCTTTTCAAATATTTTCACTATTTCACGCTTGAAATCATAGGTTTTTTTTTTTTTTTTTTTTTTTTTTTTTTTTTTTAGTAATATCATAGTGGTAAATACAGTCACACGCAGACTTAAGTGTATACGTGAACACGCGTGTGCGCGCGCGCGCGCGCACACCCCCACCCCCACACCCCCACATACACACACACTCTCTCTCTCTCTCTCTCTCTCTCTCTATCACACACACACACACACACACACACACACACACACACACACACACACACACACACACTCATGGTCACACTTATATACAATTATGTGTTACACCCGCCATTCTCCCCTCCCCGCCCCCCCCCCCCCCCCTCCACACACACACACTCTTACCCTTCCTTCAGCCCCATGTCTACCCCTTCTTGTTCCCCCTACACACACACACACACACACACACACACACCATCACGGACACACTTACCGACACTCGTCGGTCAATCTCAGCGCCCAGTTTGCCGTCAGGTAAGATCTTGGGGAGGCCCAGGGTGAAGCTGGTTTTCTCGCCGAAAGAAAATCCTCTGTGAAACATTCACTGTCGCAGAAGACTTGCGGGTCTTCTCGAATCTGGGGTCAACAGAGCACTTTTTTGGTTGGTTTAAGGCGCTGTTGACCGTAAACGAATTGAAGTTGAACGGTCATTGATAACGGAAGGGCAAAAAAAAAAAAAAGAGAGAGAGAAAAAGAAAACTTGTAATGTGACACGTGCGCGCAGGTGCAAACCGGCGCACGCTTGTGTGTGTGTGTGTGTGTGTGTGTGTGTGTGTGTGTGTGTGTGTGTGTGTGTGTGTGTGTGTGTGTGTTTTGCACGTGGATGCACACACACACACACGCGCACCAATACTTTGATCTGGCCTTGTATCGCAAAGACTGCACCAGGTCTTTGGCATTCAAGAGGTTGGTTGCCGAACTTCGTCCTGAAGAGTGGGGGTGGTGTGGGGGTGGGGGTGCGGGTTAGGGGGTGGAGAGGGAGGGGAGGGGGCAGATCTGACATAGCGTTTTGCTGTCAGCTAATAAGAAAGTGTGTGTGTGTGTGTGTGTGTGTGTGTGTGTGTGTGTGTGTGTGTGTGTTTAGTTGCAAAGTGAAACGACTGCAGGCGGAAATCTAAAGTCCTGTTCCTGAAGTCAGTCTTCATACCCACTGCCTTGGGCGCGGTATCTGTCCGCTGGGTTCGCCTTCTTCCTTGCGCTGAACACAGAAGCGATCAAAGCTAAGTGCATTTTCGTTATTTGTTTAATTTTTGTTGCACCTGAAGAAGACCTAAGAGGTCGAAACGCGTTGTGTTTTGTCTTGTGACTCGTTTGTCCACGTTTCTCTGGGCGGTTCGCTGACATTTATTTAAGATATGTGTGTGTTTGTTTGTGTGTGCGTATGTGTTTGTGTGTATGTGTGCGTGTGTGCGCGCATGCATGCACGCATGCTTGCGTTCGTGCACGCGTGTGCATGAATATGTGCGCGCCTGCGTGTGCGTGCGTGCGTGTGATTCGCACGTGATTCTGAAGGTGCACACATTGTACACAGGTCTGCGAAAGTATCGAGTGTAACAGACAGCTATCAACTTGACAGCGAAGAACCTCAAGAGTTTGGGTGGAAACGAAGGAGAAGGAAACAAACATCTCACTTTAAACTGAAGGTCTGCTCTCTTCCAGTCCTGTTCCTGAAGTCAGTCTTCATACCCACTGCCTTGGGCGCGGTATCTGTCCGCGCTGGGTTCGCCGTTCCAAAACAGTCGATGGATGCTGCAAGCAAAGTGTCAGTTTCAGTGTTAGTTTCATCAAGGAGGCGTCACTGCGTGCGGACTACTCTCTCTCTCTCTCTCTCTCTCTCTCTCTCTCTCTCTCTCTCTCTCTCTATATATATATATATATATATATATATATATACTACACCATATCCACTATGTTTTGAGACCACACTGCATATGATTTTAAGCTGATGGGTGAATGAATTAATAACAAAGATGACAGAATTCAAGAAGAGGGTCTCGTGGCTATGACTCAGCAGATGTCCGACCTATATAGATGCATAAGGCCAACACGCTGGTCAGACCTTGAGTATGTACCTAACATTGGTTGTGCCTTTTTTTATCATTGTGCGCGCGCGCGCGCGTGTGTGTAGTGACTGTACACCTGTGTGTGTATGGATATGTGGGCACAGGCCCATAGGTGTGCGCAAGCGCCTGTGTGTGTGTGTGTGTGTGTGTGTGTGTGTGTGTGTGTGTGTGTGTGTGTGTGTGTGCATGATGTGCGTGTATGCGTATGCACGAGTGTGTGGTGTGTGTGTGCGCATGCATGTGTGTGCACTTGTGTGTATATCTGCATGCATGCATGCATACTTACGTGTGTGTGTGTGTGTGTGTGTGTGTGTGTGTGTGTGTGTGTGTGTGTGTGTAGTGACTGCATGCGCCTTTTATTGTTTGTGGGAAAAGAATGTTTCAGGATCAAGAACAAGAACAAGAACATCAAATATAACATACACGAGGAAGCGCACGCGCATGTGCACACACACACACACACACACACACACACACACACACACACACACACACACACACACACATAATAACAACTCCCCCACCCTTCGACACACACACACACACACACACACACACACACACGCACGCGCGCACGCACGCACTCACACACACACACACACACTCACTCGCTCGCTCGCACGCACGCACGCGCACACACACACACACACACACACACACACACACACACACACACACACACACACACACCAACACACACACACACTCACACACCATGCCATGCACTCTCACGTCCATGGACTCTCTAATTAACACGCCTGCACCACCCCACTAATGAACACACACCAGCGCACTCACGTCTACGGTATATGCTCGGGGCTCTGAGAGACTGAAAGTCTTATCTCAGTTGACATGTGTTTGATCATTTGTGTCTGTTACTGGAAAGGCCCAGTATGAGTTTTGCCCCAAGGGCCTTTTGACTTCAGGGACGAGCAAGAAACACCACCAACCAAAGAAAGATTGGAATAATCTGAAAGCCAACACTCGAAGACACTGCAAGCGAAGGAACGGAACAGCATGAAAGAACACATAAAAAAAGAACACGTAAACATAGGTCATCACAAGTAAATATCAATGTATGTACTGTAGGCATACTATGATGTAGAGTTCTCCATTAGTTTCACGGTCTGACTACTTATGATTTTCTCCTTTTGTTCATTTCGATCTAGTTGTAGAGTGACCTAACAGGACCTAGAGAGAGGTCGAAACGGGTCGTGTTTTGCCTTGTGATTCGTCTGTCTACGTTTTTCGGCAGACCGTTATAATTACTTTTCAAAAATGTGTTCATTTTAATTTCCCACTCTACACACACACACGCACGCACGCACGCACGCACGCACGCACCTGTTACCCATCTGCAATACATTGAAATCTCATGACTGTAAACTGCCTGATGCCATGACAAATAGACCAATCTAAGAGTCCTGAGGAATGTTACTTTAAAGCACGGTAATCGTTTTCAGTCTTCGCATCGGCTGTGTCAGCGCTGATAGCAAGATCCTGAAGAACAAGACTTCAAATACCTTTCTGATAGCAAAGCTGTGATTCATTAGGTACGTGCGCATTGCTGATCCATGTCACTGACATTCGCCTGGATGATTCAGCAGAGTAGTGATTTCACATCACTTGAAGTGATAACACGGTATTGTTGGGGTTATAGGGGTTTTTTTTTTAATGTCAAAACTAAATGTCTTTGGTCTGATTTTGTTTTTTCAACCACAACAACCTCCAACTTTTTATTGAAGTATAGTGGCTGAAACAGGCCACTAAATTTTCTTGTGGTCTCGAGTTTTGTGTGGTTAGCGGTAAACGTTGTTCGTTTCCTCTCTCTCCTCTCTCTCCCCCCTCTCTCTCTCTCTCTCTCCTCCCCCCCCCCCCTCTCTCTCTCTCTCTCTCTCTCTCTCTCTCTCTCCACATGGCGTTATGAGTCACAGCACAGATCAGTTTTTTTTCCAGCCGTGTCAGAAAAGAAGTGGCATCATCACCAGCAACGAGTCGCTGCTAACTTAAGACACTTGTCACTGTGGACGAACAGAATCCACACTCCAGCACCCAGGGAAAAGAGCCACCCTCATGATACATGCTTGCATCCTGAGAGCAGAGCTGTGATACGTACCCTGTGCAAGTACAGCAGCCTGTGACCAAATTTTTCAGGCGAAAGTATTCTAATGGGCAGAAGGGTTACGGGTACGTATCAATCTGTCCCCGTCTCCTTGCCCCCATGTCATCTCATAGTGCCCCCGTCTCATTGTGCCCCCGTCTCATTGTGCCCCCGTCTCATAGTGCCCCCGTCTCATTGTGCCCCCCGTCTCATAGTGCCCCCGTCTCCTTGTGCCCCCGTCTCCTTGTGCCCCCAATGCCGTCTCATTGTGCCCCCGTCTCATTGTGTGCCCCCGTCTCATTGTGCCCTCAATGTCATCTCATTGTGCCCCCGTCTCATTTGTGCCCCCGTCTCATTGTGCCCTCAATGTCATCTCATTGTGCCCCCGTCTCATTGTCATTGTGCCCCCGTCTCATTGTGCCCCCGTCTCATGTGTGCCCTCAATGGCATCTCATTGTGCCCCCGTCTCATAGTGCCCCCCGTCTCATCTCATTGTGCCTTCAATGGCATCTCATTGTGCCCCCGTCTCATTGTGCCCCCGTCTCATAGTGCCCCCGTCTCATTGTGCCCCCGTCTCATTGTGCCCCCGTCTCATAGTGCCCCCGTCTCATTGTGCCCCCGTCTCATAGTGCCCCCGTCTCATTGTGCCCCTGTCTCATTGTGCCCCCTCAAATGGCATCTCATGTGCCCCCGTCTTATTGTGCCCCCGTCTCATTGTGTCTCCCCGTCTCATTGTGCCCCCGTCTCATTGTGCCGTCCATTGTGTCCCCGTCTCATTGTGCCCCGTCTCATTGTGCCCCCCGTCTCATTGTGCCCCCGTCTCTTTGTGTGCCCCCGTCTCATTGTGCCCTCAATGGCATCTCATCATTGTGCCCCCGTATCATTGTGCCCCCGTCTCATTGTGCCCCCGTCTCATTGTGCCCCCAATGTCATCTCATAGTGCCCCCATCTCATTGTGCCCCCAATGTCATCTCATTGTGCCCCCGTCTCATTGTGCCCCCGTCTCTTTGTGCCCCCGTCTCATTGTGCCCCCGTCTCATTGTGCCCCCATCTCTTTGTGCCCCCGTCTCATTGTGCCCCCGTCTCATTGTGCCCCCGTCATTCAGGGGAAAGAAGAACACGTATACATTAAGCAGAAACCATCTGTTTTCCACAAAATTCTCTATGTTTGTGTAATAGTAAAATTTGTTGACTTTCACTTAATTAAATCGACTGAACTATAATGTAAAGTTTTCTTCTCTCTCTTTTTTAACTGCAAAGTATTCATACGTGCATATGCACACACGTGGAGGTTTCCTGCTGAAACTAAAAAAAGTCTACTGGTTTTTAGACATGTATAAGGACGAAGAGAGGAAGAAAACCTTTGTCAAAATGAACGTATCTTCGTTCAAACTAGGCTACATACATGCGTTCATTAAGACAGAGAGAGAGAGATAGTATCCACACAGACGGGGGCACATCGAGACGGGGGCACAATGAGATGGGGTTGCACATTTTGGGGGCACAGTGAGACAGGGGCAGATTGACATGACCCCAGGGTTACAGGCTGTATATTTCAGGCAGAAGTATCCTAATGGACAGAAGGGCTTCTTCAGGCTGTCAACTCGTTATGAGAGGGAGAGATCTGGCTCTAAATTTTTTGGGGGGAACGTCCACAAAAAAATTCTGGGGTAACTGACTCTTTTTTTTTTTGTCTTCTGTACCATTTGTATTGAAGTAACTAGAGGGTTATCCACTCCATTACTGATTTTTGAATAAGGATATGGGATTCTAGATTCGTCATTGTCAAAATTTTGATACAGATATACCAATACAACTGGTTCTCGGTGAAGATGTGGCGAGTTCTCGGGGAGTTGCAAATCAAAGATGTTTGAAGGGAAAGTCAACAGAACCCCCCACTTTTGGATGTCAAAAAGAAAGTCATTTGTCACCCAGTAGAAAACATCTGTATCGGCATTTTACTAACGTTCATGCTGATACTAGACAAAACAAGAGATACTTTTTGAATTTATGTACATGTTATACCTAATCAAAGCCGTTGGACAAAATATGCCATTGTGATCACCCAGCCTTTGTTGCCCTAACATATGCTTGCCTTTATTCTAGTGCAGGAATTTACTGCACAAGTGCAAGAAGCAGAAAAAAGAAATTGGAAGGATGGTAGATGCCAATGTAGTAATAAGAGCTATCCAACAAATCTCCTTGCAAAATTGCTTATCCACTGCAAAGAAATAATATTTGGAAATTATATTTAGAAAGAAAATCAGATTTTTTTTGTAATTAAACACACAGCAATGCACTCTCCCTTTACCAATATGTATTCCATAGTATCGTCTGCTTTTCGCGCGTTCAGTGAGAAATGGGTCAGCGCTTCAGTCCGCACTATCCCTGGTCAAGTGCATTCTCGCAAAATGGGGGCTGCACCTTTGTTTTGTTGTTGTTGTTTGTTGTTGTTTTTCTGCGCTATCCCCGGTCAAGTCCATTATCGCAAAACGGGGGCTGCACCTTTGTTGTTGTTGTTGTTTTTCTGCGCTATCCCCGGTCAAGTCCATTTATCGCAAAATGGGGGCTACACCTTTGTTGTTGTGCTGTTTTTTTCTGTGCTATCCCTGGTCAAGTCCATCTTACAAAAATGGGGGATGCACCTTTCTTCTTCTTCTTCTTGTTTTTCTGTGCTGCTGCTGTTCTCGGGTTGCCGGTGGAAAAGACCGGAAAGGAGACTGTTGGGGTAAGAACACTCAAACTGTCTTTTAGACTGATATACAGTAAGATGCTACATGCCGGTAATTACGGTAAACAGCGTCTTTCCGTGCGTGGGAATTTTTGCTGAAAGCGAGCACTAGCTGTAATGGACGACACGTGCCATGCGCGCGGCGATGAGAATGAAGCAGGCTACCCCCGTCAGGGAGTGTGCAGTGCTGTTAGTTTACAGCCAGCTGTGAGCGTAAAATACTACTCACACACAGCTCTCCGTAAGAA
The DNA here is from genome assembly GCA_016801955.1 of Conus betulinus. Lineage (NCBI taxonomy): Eukaryota > Metazoa > Mollusca > Gastropoda > Neogastropoda > Conidae > Conus > Conus betulinus. Next base: position 22,378 of record JADBJO010006802.1, read on the forward strand.
CGTCCGACATCAATCTCGTTGGCTAGTGGCATCATTGTCTCGCTCATCACTTGGAAGTGGAAGTAGTGCATGGGCACCTCTATCGTGTAGTCCTTCCTCTTCAGAAACAGCGTCCGTAGCCTGGAGGGGAGGAGAGAGGAGACATCATAGCCATGAAGGGTAGTGGAATTCAGCAAACACACTTGGCCCTTAGCGTTCAGCTATGCTATAGCACGGACAGAATTAAAGTGTGTAATGTGTGTAAATGTGTGTGTGTGTGTGTGTGTGTGTGTGTGTGTGTGTGTGTGTGCATGCGCGCGCGCGCGTGTGTGTGTATGCTGGGAGTCCACGGGTGAATAAATTTTGCCTAGCTTGCAACGGCTGTCAGCATGACCTCATTTGACCTGATTTTACCTGGCTTTACCTGAACAGAAATTCGCCGTAAATGATGCCAAGCTTTCATCATTGTATCCTGACCAGGAAGCTGGCAACCAGCGAAAAATTGCCAAGAATAACAGTCTGAAGACATGAAAAGACTGTTGTTTTTATTCTTGTGTGTGTGTGTGTGTGTGTGTGTGTGTGTGTGTGTGAGAGAGAGAGAGAGAGAGAGAGAGAGAGGAGAGAGAGAGAGAGAGGGAAGGCAAACATAAACACAGACACACACAAAAACATACAAACCAGGCGTAGAACAAACAAACAGCCAGCCTACAAAAAAACACCTGTGCAGCACAGAACCAGCTACCCCCCCCCCCCCCCCCCCCCCCCCCCGCCACCTCCCCCATCTTCCACCCTCTTACCTGCTTTTGGTGCGACAATACTCCATCCAGACGTGGTTGGCTATGGTCTCTGCCACATCGATCATGAGGCGATCCTCATGGTCCTCCACGACTTGACTCATCTTGCAGCTTTTACCGGCGATACCAGGACCAGGAGGGGAGAAGCGAGAGCCCAGGGTCTGTAAAACACGATGGAGTGGTGGTTCTTCTTCTGGCTTTGAGCCTCTACGTCCTGCTGACATTAACGTAAAGGGTTAGTAGCAGGCGCTATTCCCGAGTCACTGACAGCACATCAAGAGACCGTTTCATTCCACAGCACATCAAGAGACCGCTTCATTCCACAGCACATGAAGAGACCGCTTCTTTCTTTCCACAGCACATCAAGAGACCGCTTCATTCCACAGTCACTGACAGCACATGAAGAGACCGCTTCTTTCCACAGCACATCAAGAGACCGCTTCATTCCACAGCACACCAAGAGACCGCTTCTTTCCACAGCACATCAGAGACCGCTTCTTTCCACAGCACATCAAGAGACTGCTTCATTCCACAGCACATCAAGAGACCGCTTCATTCCACAGTCACTGACAGCACATCAAGAGAGACCGCTTCATTCCACAGCACATCAAGAGACCACTTCATTCCACAGTCACTGACAGCACATCAAGAGACCGCTTCATTCCACAACACACATCAAGAGACCACTTCATTCCACTGTCACTGACAGCACATCAAGAGACCGCTTCATTCCACAGCACATCAAGAGACCGCTTCATTCCACAGCACATCAAGAGACCACTTCATTCCACTGTCACTGACAGCACATCAAGAGACCGCTTCATTCCACAGCACATCAAGAGACCGCTTCATTCCACAGCACATCAAGAGACCACTTCATTCCACTGTCACTGACAGCACATCAAGAGACCGCTTCATTCCACAGCACATCAAGAGACCACTTCATTCCACAGTCACTGACAGCACATCAAGAGACCGCTTCATTCCACAACACATCAAGAGACCACTTCATTCCACTGTCACTGACAGCACATCAAGAGACCCGCTTCATTCCACAGCACATCAAGAGACCCGCTTCATTCCACAGCACATCAAGAGACCACTTCATTCCACTGTCACTGACAGCACATCAAGAGACCGCTTCATTCCACAACACATCAAGAGACCACTCCATTCCACTGTCACTGACAGCACATCAAGAGACCGCTTCATTCCACAGCACATCAAGAGACTGCTTCATTCCACAGTCACTGACAGCACATCAACAGACCGCTTCATTCCACAGCACATCAAGAGACCACTTCATTCCCACACCACATCAAGAGACCGCTTCATTTCCACAGCACATCAAGAGACCGCTTCATTCCACAGCACATCAAGAGACCGTTTCATTCCACGGCAAATCAATAGACCGCTTCATTCCACAGTCACTGACAGCACATCAAGAGACCGCTTCATTCCCACGGCACATCAATAGACCGCTTCATTCCACAGTCACTGACAGCACATCAAGAGACCACTTCATTCCACAGCACATCAAGAAGACCGCTTCATTCCACGGCACATAAATAGACCGCTTCAATCCACAGTCACTGACAGCACATCAAGAGACCGCTTCATTCCACCGCACATCAATAGACCGCTTCATTCCACAGTCACTGACAGCACATCAAGAGACCGCTTCATTCCACAGCACATCAAGAGACCACTTCATTCCACAGTCACTGACAGCACATCAAGAGACCACTTCATTCCACAGCACATCAAGAGACCACTTCATTCCACAGTCACTGACAGCACATCAAGAGACCGCTTCATTCCACAGCACATCAAGAGACCGCTTCTTTCCACAGTCACTGACAGCACATCAAGGGACCGCTTCATTCCGCAGTCACTGACAGCACATCAAGAGACCACTTCATTCCACAGCACATCAAGAGACTGCTTCATTCCACAGTCACTGTCAGCACATCAAGAAACCACTTCATTCCACAGCACACCAAGAGACCACTTCATTCCACAGCACATCAAGAGACCGCTTCATTCCACAGCACATCAAGAGACCGCTTCATTCCACAGCACATCAAGAGACCGCTTCATTCCACAGTCACTGACAGCACATCAAGAGACCGCTGCATTCCACAGTCACTGTCAGCACATCAAGAGACCACTTCATTCCACAGCACATCAAGAGACTACTTCATTCCACACCACATCAACAGACCGCTTCATTCCACAGTCACTGACAGCACATCAAGAGACCGCTTCATTCCACAGCACATCAAGAGACTGCTTCATTCCACAGTCACTTACACCACATCAAGAGACCACTTCATTCCACGGCACATCAAGAGACTGCATCTTTCCACAGTCACTGACAGCACACCAAGAGACTGCTTCATTCCACAGCACATGAAGAGACCATTTCATTCCACAGTCACTGACAGGACATCAAGAGACCACTTCATTCCACAGCACATCAAGAGACTACTTCATTCCACAGCACATCAAGAGACCGCTTCATTCCACAGTCACTGACAGCACATCAAGAGACCGCTGCATTCCACAGCACATCAAGAGACCGCTTCATTCCACAGTCACTGTCAGCACATCAAGAGACCACTTCATTCCACAGCACATCAAGAGACCGCTTCATTCCACAGCACATCAAGAGACTGCTTCATTCCACAGTCACTGACAGCACATCAAGAGACCGCTGCATTCCACAGCACATCAAGAGACCACTTCATTCCACAGCACATGAAGAGACCGCTTCATTCCACAGTCACTGACAGCACATCAAGAGACTGCTGCATTCCACAGCACATCAAGAGACCGCTTCATTCCACAGCACATCAAGAGACCGTTTCTTTCCATAGCACATCAAGAGACCACTTCATTCCACAGCACATCAAGAGACCGCTTCATTCCACAGTCACTGACAGCACATCAAGAGACTGCTGTATTCCACAGCAATCATCAAGAGACCACCTTTTTGTCAAACGAGTACTTCACACATCAAAACATGACTGTAGTCGTTTTTTTTTTTTTTTTTTTTTTCTCAGAACATTTCTTTTAAAAAACAACGGATGATTATGTACCATACAGTCCTGTACACTCAGTCCTGTACACTCGGTCCTGTACACTCAGTCCTGTTCACTCGGTCCTGTACACTCGGTCCTGTACACTCGGTCCTGTTCACTCGGTCCTGTGCACTCAGTCCTGTACACTCAGTCCTGTACACTCAGTCCTGTTCACTCACTCCTGTACACTCAGTCCTGTTCACTCAGTCCTGAACACTGACTAGTTTCGTTCGTGTTGCACACACTTGTCTAACTAAAGAGAAACACACATACACACACACACACACACACACACACACACACACACACACACACACACACACAAACATAACAATGGCACAAACAATTTTAGGCAGGCACCCAAAATCTGATCAGCGCCTTGGGCTACATAGGTCAGGCATTCAATTCTAATTCAAACAACTTTATTATCACAAAACGTGAAATTCAATGTGGCAACGTCTTTTCATTTTTAGAACATAACACAACAATCAATGCAATTACATATCCAATAAAATAGCTTCCTGTTTATGTCATTTTATGTTATACACTTTAATACACACACACACACACACACACACACACACACACACACACACACACACACACACACACACACGACACGACACACACACAATGACACACACACACACAATGACACACACACACACACACAATGACACACACACACACACACACACAAACACACACACACACACACACACACACACACTTCATTCCACATGACACACACACACACACACACACACACACACACACACACACACACACACACACACACACACACACACACACAGCCACCCACTTACCCCCCCATCCACCCACACCCACACATACACATCAGTTCAAGTTTTCGATCGCCACATGTAAAGAAGAGTTATTGTTTAAAAGTCGGATGGACATGGGGATAAAACTCTTTTTTGTTCTACTCGGTCTAAATTTTTTGGGGTTCGATAACTGATGATCGCTTTAAGGGATTTTGTTATCCTAGGCTTATTGTTTGGAAATATTTTTACTGTCTTTTGGGGGGATGATCGGATCTTCACAAAAAGATATGTAACTCGACACGACATCGGTAGCTGCACAAACTGTGTCACATGAATTTATAAAAAAACTTCCCATACAGTACATTCAAAGCATCCTCTCAATTCTTCTACACTTTCAGACGTCCACAGATTTAGTGATAATAGGGTCCGTCTGTATTTTGGGTCTATATTGAGGCAAAAGGAAAAATAGTATCATGGTCTGAATTTCCAATGGAGGAGGAAGAGCTATGGATTTGTAGGCGTGAGGTATGTTGCCATAACACTGATCAATAGTTTTGTTGTGGCGGGTGGTGGTACATGTAACATATTGATATTGGGGGCAGAAAGAGAAGTACATGTCACAGTGATTAAAATCACCCAACACAAGATTCGGTACATCAGGATTGATCAGCTGCAAAGAACGGACAACGTCAGCGATGTCTGCGGCAGCACGTGCAGCACAGGCGGAGGGGTGGGCATAACACCCTGTCACAAATAGCCGGCCGAACTCACGCCGCAAGTATCGAGGTCGAAGCGACACAGATAGTAGTTCAAAATCCGGCGCACAAAGCTGCTTTCGCACAGTCACATGACACCTGTCACACCACTTCTCGTTACGTACAGGCACACGCCGCCACCACTGGTTTTTATCTGTTCTGTTATTTTTATCTCTATCTGTTCTGTAGAGCACACCAAAACCATCAATTCTAATTCTGTCGTCGGTGATAGTGTCACAAAACCAGGTTTCTGTAAAGGTCATTAAACAAGTGTCTCTAAAATCTCTCATAAAACGGGTACATGCTAACAGTTCATCAAAGTTGACATTTCTTCCGTTAGGTCTTAGTGATCGTACATTGGATAGAATCATGGAGGGAAGGGGTGGCCTGTTCTTGTTTCGTCTCAGTCTTTTTTTCTCACTCCTCTACATCCTCTCTATCTTTGTCTGTGTTGTCTGTCAGTGTTGTGGTCAGTGTCCTCTTCTATCGTCTGTGTTGTCTGTCAGTGTTATGGTCAGTGTCCTATTATGTCTTCTTGATCTCAACTGGAAAATCTATGAAACTGTGAGGTAAAATGTCAGTGGAGGTCCTTAAAAATAGTAAACAGTCTCTTGAATATTTCAGATTTCTGGTACCTGTACCCTGCTCACCGCCATTGCTAAAAAAAAAAAATGCACATCTCACAAATATTGCACACACAAACTATGACCGTCACAAACACCAAAGATTCCAGTAAATCCATCTTTGCAAACATCATTCCTTCACTGGCCACTAACAAAAACTCTCATTGCGCACTGAAACTGCAGACATGAAAACAACACAGAAAAACACAGAGAGTTGACCACAGCGGCTGCCCCTCGTAAAACGCCACAACAAGCACATCTGCTAGGACGTAACCACGATACCCTCTATTAAATTCTCCGACCTTAATCATAATTCAGTTATCTATCAGCTTTAAATCACGGTGCAGTGTGGTCTTAGAATCTAGCGGATGTGATGTTGCGTGTATGGACTAGCCCATACGCAGTGACGTACGCCTCCTTGATGAAACTGAAACTGAAAGGTATCGAAACTTAGCGGATGTGGGTGTGGCCTATATGGGCCAGTCTGCATACAGTGGCACCTCGATGAAACTAAAGCTGTGACTATACAAGCAGCATATATATATTAGCAGCGTGTGGAGTGATATACAAGAGTCAGACTCACAGGACTGATGATTCCAGGTTCCCAGAGGTCGGCAGCAAGTGTTCACAATCAGGCAACGTATCCACTGGCAGCCAGCACCGGCCAGAGAGAACACCAACGATTACTGCACAGTGTAGTCGGCCTCAAGTGCAGCGGTGGGCTCACCCGGGTCAGCACCCTGTTCGACGGCAGCGTCAACCCTGGCCAGACACACACACACACACACACACACACACACACACACACACACACACACACACACACACACACACAGCACACACACACACACACTTACACACACACACACTTACACACGCACACACACACTTCCCTGTGCAGTCAGCCGGCCCACTGAGGCGTGCAGTGTCGTCTTTCGTCTCTCCAGCTCTCCGAAACAATGCCAGCTGAAGTGATGACTGCCTTTGTATTGATCTCTCTCTCTCTCTCTCTCTCTCTCTCTCTCTCTCTCTCTCTCTCTCTGTGCTTGCTTAAAATTAAATACTTACAATGTGCTCTCTCTCTCTCTCTCTCTCTCTCTCTCTCTCTCTCTCTCTCTCTCTCTCTCTGTGTGTGTGTGTGTGTGTGTGTGTGTGTGTGTGTGTGTGTGTGTGTGTGGGGGGGGGGGGGGGGGGGGGGGGCTGTGTTTGAATGTGTGTGTGTGCGCGCGCGCGCGTGTGTGTGGGTGTCATGCCTGTCTAGGAACATATACTTGCACTGATTTATCGAAAGATAAATGTGACCATCGACCTACCCATGGGTGCATGAGGACCCCAGCTTTGTAACCATAGACCACACCCATGGGTGCATGAGGACCCCAGCTTTGTACCCATAGACCGTACCCATTGTTGCACGAGGACCTTATATTAGCTTTGTCCATGGATGGGCGGGCGCGGATGGGCGGAGAGAACGGGGTGGTTGTCTTGTGAGCGATCCGCAGGCACGCATGTTTGTGTGAGGTCAGGGTGGTGGTGGTGGTGGTGGTGGTGGTGATGGATGAAACGTGTGGTTGCACATGGGATGTGTTCCAAGTGCTGTGGTGCAAGGTAAGGGTGGGGGGGGGGGGGGGGGGGGGGGGGGGGGCGTGGGGACTGGAAGAGTGGTGGTGTGTCTGTTCGTCCGTTGATTGGAGAATTGTGTGTGTGTCTTTCTTCCTTTTTTTTTTTCTTGTTTTCTTTCCTTGTTTTTCTTTTCTTTTTTCTCCCCCCCCCCCCCCCCCCAAACCTTATCTTACTACTATATTCTCATGTAATATGCTGTCTAATGTTACTTCTTCACTAATGTTACTTACTTGGAGGAGAGACGTTCACTCGATGTCGAGAGGACGTGTTTTTGCGAGCTCTGTGTTTGCCTTCTAATTTTCTGGGCAGTGTTGCGTGCGTCTAGTGCGCTTTTATAGTGTGTGTACTACCTAGCTGATGTCACAGTCTTGCAGGATGTGAAGTTTGATGGTGATTGGTGGTGGGGTTTTCTAGTTTTGGTGAATTGTTTTGTATTTTGGTGTTTTGGTGATTCCGACGCTTGTGTGTGTGTGTGTGTGTGTGTGTGTGTGTGTGTGTGTGATTCTGCCCATTGGGTACGTCTTGAACAGGTTTGTTTTGCTTTTCCATTTACACGTGCAGCTTGTCCTGAAAAATGTAACTCCAACCCAACGAATTCAGCCATTTTCTTTGGTGTTTTTTTTGTCCCCCCCCCCCCCCCCTTCAACCCCCTCCTTTTTTTTTTTTTTTTTGTTTTCTTTTTTCTACAATGGCTGTCTCACAGCTAGTGGAGCCTGTTTTTTTTTTTCAAGCATAAAGACTTATCTTTTGTTGATAAGACTATAAACTCAAGTGAAGTTTTTTTTTCTGATTTAGACGTTTGTCTGGCTGCCGAAAGAGTGTGCGGCAAAGAAACAGTATATGGTGCTCAGTGCATCAAAGTCTCTGGAGGATCTACCCCTTGACTCGAGCTGCTAGGACTCAACTTTTGATATAAATGGATGTACTGTGTCTCTTTTTTGACAAGAATCCATTCATTTTGAGAGGGGACAATGGTGTTGAAGTTCCCGTTACAAAACTGTTTTTCAGATCTTCCTGTCTCAGTATCGAATGACAATATAGAGAGTGCCCTTGTCAGACTGGGATGTGCTCTTAGATCCTCTCTCCTAATGGAGAAAATCAGGGACAGGGACGGAAAGCTAACCCGTTTTGTTACAGGTCGACGCTTTGTGTTCATTAACCTTCCATTAGTACCACTGGACAGGTTTGTAAAGGTGGGTAGTTTCACTGCTTGCCTCTACCACAAGGAGCAGCCCAAGGTGTCACGGAGCCCTGTGTGCTCTAACTGCCTGCAGTCAGGACACCACCGACACCAGTGTCAGAATCTGGTGACTTGCAGGGACGGCCTGCCGAGTGGCCACAAGCGTGGTGATCCGGCCTGTGGCACTTTCCCTGACCCCCAGGTGAGTGGACCTATCTCTGAAATTAGAGGCATGTGCTCAGATTGAACATACAGAAGATGTAAGGCTCACGGATGAGAATCAGCAGGCAGGAGACGAGCAGGTAGGGGCCAATTTTTGCTTGAGGATGGGGAAGATGTTTTTGAAGACTCTTTGACAGATGTGGTTCCCAAATCTCAAACTGATAAAATTGACAAGGGCAAAGATTCGTCTACACCTTCGCCTGCGGAAAAAATATCCGGCAATACGGTGTGCATGGGAAGGACCAGCGTTCACGCAGCACCGGTGGCAAGCGACAGAGGTCAGGTGACAAGAATTCACCTAGCCAGCAGCGTGACGGGCCAAAGGATAAAATGCTCACCTGTTCGCGGCCCTCACCTGGGGCCGTACATACATGTCGTGGGTGACGGGGAAGTGACCTCCCTACCTCGTTGTAAGCTTGAAGGGCCGTTACTTAGGGATCTACATGACGAGAGTAACCTTTAACCTCGTGTTTAGCAGTGGGTGACGGTCGAGTAAGCTACAACGAGGAGAAGGCAGGACTGGTCGAGTGGGCAGAGTAAAGGTTTGGGAGATGGTGGGTGAATCTTCACCGAGTGTGACGGTTTGACCTGACGGAGACGACTTACGCGCGTTACACGGACTTTGTTTACGGGTTTGCGTTTGGATTTGATAACGGCTTGGATTACGGGACTTTGCTTATGGCTTGTGATTCTGGATTGACGTTTTTTTTTTCATTAAATTCACGGGGTTTGTGCTCGTGTTGGAAAAGAAAATCAATATCTAAACACTTGAAAGAGAAAAAGTATGATGTAATTTGCTTGCAAGAAACACATATCACTGATGATGTTTATTGGCAATGGAAAAAAAGAATGGGGAAAAGGTGAATTATTATATAATAGTTATACATCACATAGCTGTGGTCAAGATGTTTTATTTCGGCACAATGTGGTTGATATTACAAGATAGTATACTATTCAAGACGAATTTGGCCATTGAAATAGAAATTCAGCATAAAAAAGTGGTCATTGTGAATGTATATGCTCCAAATAAAGACAATGAAAAGAATACTTTCTTTGATGAATTGGGAGATGTTATCTGTAATGTTGAGTCAGAGCATTTGTTAATTGGGGGATTTCAACTGTGTATTAGATAACGATTCAGATATCATCTCTGGAGAAAAACATGCAGAGGGTACAGTAAAGAAATTCAATGATGTAATAAAAAGCCATGACCTGTATGATACCTGGAGACTGTTTCATCCAGATGAAAAGGAATTTACATGGCATAAAACTTCTCCTTTTATTGCACATCGATTAGATTATTTCATATCAAATGATAATTTGTTTGGCAAAACAATAGACTGTAATATTCATTCTATCCATTCACAGAGGTTGCTCCATTAAATTGAAATTCTCAAGCTTTGAGAGGGACCTGGGCTGTGGAAGTTCAATAACTCCTTGTTAAATGACTTAAACTATATCACACAGATGAATAGTTTGATAAATGAATTGCTAGCAATAAAGATAAAAGACTGTAGAAACATTAGAGGAATTGATTTTAGGGGGTTCAAGAGATACGCTTGTTAATGTAATAAAAATTGCGCTTTATGCAGATGATGTTACTTTATTTTTGATGGATCAGCATGACATGATGCAAGCATTAGATATACTGAATGATTTTTCTTTGTTTTCTTGTTTGGTTATAAATAAACATAAATCAGCAGCTATGTGGCTAAGTAGTAGAAAACATAGTGCAGACAGTTTTTATGGCTTTATGTGGAAAAATAAACTAAAGATTTTGGGTATTTATTATGAGAATGATAAACCGGCATCTTTAGTTGAGGACAATTGGTTGCAAAGAATAGAGACTATTCAGAGAATTATTCACTCCTGGGAAAAAAGAGATCTTAGTATAATGGGTAAAATACATATTATTAAAACATTTCTTATTTCACAAATGGTTTATGTTATGCAAACATTTGTTATTCCTGATAAGGTCTTATCGGATATAAATCGCATGCTTTTTATATTTCTCTGGCATAAAAAACATTGTAATCGAAAGGCATTTGAAAAAGTTAAAAGAAGCATAATGTGCAGTGAATATGAAAAAGGAGGATTGAAAAATGATAAATTTAAGACAGATGCAATCTGCTTTTTCTCCTGTCATGGATTGTAAAAATTTGTAAGGCCACAAACAATGAAAGATGGACTATAATTCCGAGAAAAATATTTCTACCCTTTGGTGAGAATGTCACGTTTTTTTTTGCTTTTTTTTTACAAAATCATTCAAAAGTCCAAAACATTTTCAAATGTAAATGGATCGAAATATTTTCTGTCATTTTCTTCTTCTCTCTTCTTCTTATTCTTCTTCTTCTTTCTTCTTTTTTTTTTTTTTATTTTTTTTTTTTTGCTGTCCCATCATCTGTGCCACCTCAGTGGCTGTGCACCCACGCCGCTCATTCCGACACCCCGTCCACAGCCACAGCCCGGTCAGTCCCCGCCGCAGTCCCGGCACCGGCAATCCACAGGGAGCAGTCAATTCAAGTCGTCAGAAGGCAACCCACGGAGGAGACACTGCACTGCTGCCGAGTCACTTCGGTGGTGTTCAGTGGCGCCTGTTCTGGTCCAACACACGCAGGACTCCACTTACTATAAGCCCCCTACTGAAGACAATAATTGCTTAGTCGCGGAGCCGGCGTCAGTGAGCTCTCCCTCCTCCGGGGCGCCACCTCGTCCGTCCAACGACAGCCCCCATGGACTCGCCGATAACGGTGACCCCGACGGAACTAAACCAAGGCCACAGACGTGGAGAAGACATCGAAACTGAGGTCACCATGAGAGCAGGGCATGAAAGGCCACTGAATTTGAGAATTTTTTTTTTTTTTTGGATGCTGATGGATGAGAATGAGGATGATCAAGATGATGCTACGGATTTCTATTTCGGTCTGAGACTGCGTGGCAGGGCTGTACTCTACGCTTCCTTTCATTATGTATACCGGCGTCAACCAGGCCGAGAGATGCAGACTCCTGCAGTGTTGGTCAGGAAATTTGAGCAACACTCTCAGAGACGCATCCATTAAGTGGATGAAACTCGATTGTGTGGTCCCAGTCTTCCCAACTGAGCCCGTAGCAAACTCAACTCTGGGTAGGAGCCGGTCGGAGCAGAAAAATCCCACATGACCCTGATGGGAATCGAACCCACGACCTCCCAGCCGTGAGTCCTCGACGCTAACCACTTCGCCGCACTTAATGAAAGATCTGAAGATCGATCGGTGATCGGTGAGTTAAGAGAACAGTCAGACATCCACTATTTTGTGAATTACAAACTGTTTTGATTGAATAGCCGGTGAAACTTAATGATAATGACAGACAGTTCAGTTATCAACGGTTCAATATCTTCTCACCTCGCCATCTTTGACTGTGCGCGCGCGCGCGCGCGTGTGTTTGTGTGTTTGTAATAAACATGGAACTTGGATCGTAACTTTCTTGCATAGACACACACACGCACACGTACGCACATACTGTATAAGCACAAACATACACATACATACAGTGTGTGTGTGTGTGTGTGTGTGTGTGTGTGTGTGTGTTTGAATGTGTGTGTGTGTGTGTGTGTGTGTGTGCGCGCGCGCGCGCGCGCGCGCGTGTGTGTGTGTGTGTGTGTGTGTTTGAATGTATGTGTGATGCATAATAAAAACACATATATAAAACGGATTATAATTTTCTTGCATACACACACACGTACACGCACGCACGTACACACTATAGCAGTACAAACATATACATTCATACATGTGTGTGTGTGTGTGTGTGTGTGTGTGTGTGTGTGTGTGTGTGTGTGCGTCAGCGTGTGTGTGTGTGTGTGTGTGTGTGTGTGTGTGTGTGTGTGTGTGTGTGTGTGTGTAAACAAGAGCTGCGAAATGCATCACCCATTGGCAATGAAGTGGTTCTTCATCTTCAGAGCAGTCCGCATCCAAGGAATAATGGTAAGAAGTGCATCTCACCACAGAGGCCAGGACTCCTTTGCCAGGCCCCCGGCCTAGGACCTCTCCGTGGTCCTGTCGGACCTCTCTGGCCCCTTACTGACCCCAGCATGGAGTGTCCTCTCACATTGCCCCTCTCTTACAATGCCCCTGAAAGCCTTGCCAGTCTGTCTGATGGGGAGGGGGGGGGGGGGGGTAGGGGGGGGGGCCTTTTAAAATCTCCCTAAAGACACAACTTTTTTTTTTTTTTGCACGGCCTTTTAAAATATCCACTTATCTCTGTGCGCGAGTCTGTCTGTTTTTTTGCGCGGCTGATTGTGTGTCCACTTGTCTCTGTGCGTGTGTGTGTGTGTTTTGTGTGCGTGTGTGTGTGTGTGTGTGTGTGTGTGTGTGTGTGTGTGTGTGTGTGTGTGTGTGTGTGTGTGTGTGTGTGTGTGTGCGTGCGCGTGTGTGTGTGTGTGTGTGTGTGTGTGTGTGTGTGTGTGTGTGTGGCGCGCGCGCGCGCGTGTCTGTATGCTTTAAGTTAGAATTAGTATCGCGCTTATCATATTTCTGTAATATGCGCTTTGGGCTCTCGCGAGATGAAGGGCTCCCTAAATATCCTTTGATATTACAGTACATTACGCCTCCAGTGGTCTTCCTAGTGATACAGCCTTTGCAAACTGGCTCTCTCTGTCTGTCTCCGGAGTTCTGGACCAGGAATCCAATCATGGGACCCCCCCCCCCCCCCCCCCCCCCCTCACTGGTCATTTCCATATCGTCTCCATATTGTCTGTATTGAGGAGGAGGATTGCATCGTCTGCCCACGTAATTGTTGCGTACAAAAACAAGCACAAAATCTTGTCATTGCATCACGATTTGACTAGTAGTAAAAGGAAGAACGACGAAGAAGAAGATAAAAAAAAAGGAGGAGAAGGAGAATAAGAAGAGGAAGAAGTGGATGCCGAAGGAGAAAACAAAGAAGAAAAAAAAAATACAAGAAACCACAAGAAGAAACGACGACAGTGAAGAAGAATTTTTTTTGTTGTTGAAAATCTGTATTGAATCATTAATTGTTTTATTTACGCTTTTTGAAAACGATTTTGTTAGTTTCATCATATGGTTAGTTAAATACGTGAGGAACCCAATGTTCTAGAAATTATGTTGATTGAATTAGAAATGTTAAACCTGACACTGTCGTCCCCTTCCACTGAGAGTACAAAAGGGTGAAGAATCATTAATATTCAGTTATTCCCCGTCGCTCACTGATTATGGTTTGGCCAAGAACGCGGCTGAATCCAGGAACAAGTCGTGATAAAGCATGACCAAGGCGTGCTGTGAGCGAAGGTCAAGCGACCATTGCGCTCTTTTGGTTTAAGTTACAGACAACATGGTGACCGTTCCATGTTCATTTGTTATTTAAGACTTTAATGATAATGCACACATACAAGCTTACCTTAAAAATGTATGTCAAAAAGTCTGTTACATTAACAATAGTTTAAAGAAGTGTGGTATGAGAGTGGGTCGGGGCAGGGAAGAAGGGATAGAACAGGGAGGATGAAGAAGGGGGATAGGACGAAGTGCTGAATATTTTCAGAGGCATAGCTGTGCCTTCTGTCCGCTTCTGTCTCAGCACCAAGATCTAAAAACATCAGATAAATAAGAGAGGAAGAAAATCAATTCACAAGCATATACGTACATACACAAATATGAAATCGAATAGTAAACAAACCGATACAGAAGTAAATAGATACAAAGATAAATAAATGAAAATAATTAGATCGAAATGAAAAAAAAACACACACATACAAATTAAGACATGATTAAACGAACAGAAAAAAAGTGTTTAAATGGCGATAATGGGGTGAGACACAAGAGTGATCACAGAACTGGATTCTTCTCTTTGGTCCTCTGATTCATGTGGTAGTTCCTGGCGACAAACACGAACACGAAGACATTTACAAATGCGGCTTTTACTTTAAATTACGTCCGTCATGCTTTTTTGTATCTGACATTCAATGGCGTCCATATTCATCAGCCACCGCCAAAACTATCAGACTCGTCCCATTTGTACACAGACGTGAATGTGTGTCACGGTTATCAACGAAACCCACATACACATTAATAA
The DNA here is from genome assembly GCA_016801955.1 of Conus betulinus. Taxonomy (NCBI): domain Eukaryota; kingdom Metazoa; phylum Mollusca; class Gastropoda; order Neogastropoda; family Conidae; genus Conus; species Conus betulinus. The sequence goes on from JADBJO010006802.1 coordinate 37,488, forward strand.
GTTCAATTTTCACGCACGTTTCCAAGTTCTCTTGAGGACCTTTGTAGCCACCATAATGGTGTGAAATCGAGGCTGAGGAGAGAGTGAAAACGAGGGCTTTACGACTTCTGACCGGGAACAAAAGAAACCGAGACATCTTCACTGGACACGACTTTTCCGTGGAGGTGGGAAGGAGGTTAGTTGTCTAGGATTTGTGAAATGATCAAATTGTCATTCCCCCGTCCACTCCAGCGTGTTAGTGACATAGTTGGCCAGTTGAATGGTTTGGTTATTTTGAACCTTGCTTTTCTTTTTGTTGTTGGCTTGTTTACAGTAACGTTGCAGTCTTGTTTCAGTCATCTCAGAACTTTTTATTCGTTTGTTTTTGTCGGCTCTTTGCTCTCGCGAAATGACTGAATTCGTAAGCGTTTTGAAGAATTAAAAACCCAGGGTTATACAGCGTCCTTGTTTTGTTTGTTCAATGTCTGTCGATATCATGTGGAATTACACTTGTAAAAAAACCCCATGCGGCTGACTTTGTGGTTACGCCAGTAAGTGAATAAAGGAAAGAGTGAACATTCAGAAAGGAAATAACAGCAGTCTTCTTGCAAGAAAGAGTGACTGTGATAATGCACTGAGCACAATCATACGGGACTATGAAACGTTAACTTGAAGATTTAATTACAAGACTGGACAACGCAAGAATGATTTGGAAATATTCAGTGTACTGTATAGATAATGATGAGCTGTCCTGCGATGTTTTAAATACATGAAATATAACAACTTTGGACTCGGATTTGAATACGTCAGAGACATAACAGCTGAACAGTGCAACAGCATGTTGAAGACTTTCAAAAAGTTATGATCGAATATGCAATATTGATTTGAAGAAATTAAAAACAATAATAACGGACCGTCTAACTTCCCCCAAACTGAAGCGTAAACTAAAATAGTGTAACATTTCAAGATGGCACTTAGGACATGTTTTAATCATCGTGACGCTACTAGAGGATACAAAAAGATGCCATAATATAGAATATCCAAGAACAGAACAGACTATGCATTTCTTTACGGAGCTTAGCTGTTTGGTAAATGATGAAATTAGTTCTGGTATAAAAAGAACCTTCGACATCATAAATGTACAGACCATACGCCTTGCAACAATGAATGTTATGTGGAAAAGCAGATGTCATTTACACAGAAAAATGCTTAATAAAGCAGAATGTATTTGAATAACTTTATTAATTTTGGGAATATCCCGAAAGGAAATCGGGCAGTACCATAAATACAAATACATTATAGAGAGCAGCCTCATCTGCACACTGTACCAAAAATGTTACTGCAAAAGTAAAATATGGCAACGAATTTACACACCTTATTAGGCATTCAAAGGAGGTCAAACGAGATACACGTGATGCTTACTGTTCTGTATTTTTGAGCAAACTGGGTGCCGAAATAACTCAAAAACGGAAAAACATGGTGCAGTCTTCCAAATATCTAAAACAATTTAGAAATAATAAAAAAAGAGCGTTAAACCTATCACGAAAAAAAATGTAAGTCCTAAGAAGAGACAGAGAGGTGGGCACTTAAATCATGACAGTATTTACGTCAAAATAAAGGTAAATCTGAGCTTTTATTGTTCGTGATAATTACTTATCAGAAGTATCTGGTCTGCAGCGAAATCGGCCAGCCATAACCATGGTGGACCCGGAGCATTCCTTCCACATCGCCGACTACATCGTTTTCGCCATCACCATCGTCGTCTCCATCGGCATCGGCGTCTATTATGCCTTAGCTGGAGACCGACAAAGAACCACCACTGAGTATCTGGTGGGAGGAAGAGCTATGAAGTTTCTGCCCGTCGCCATTTCTCTGGTGGTTTCTTTCGAATCCTCCATTATGATGCTAGGACTTCCGGCGGAAGTGTACGTCTATGGGATTCAATGGTGGATTTGTTGTGTGGGATACTTGCTGTCTAACTTGCTGTCCATTTTGATCATTGTTCCCCTGCTACATCCTTGAGAATCACCAGCGCTTATGAGGTGAGTGTGTACGTGAGGTGGCCAGGAGGATTGAATGGTAACTGTGTGGGTGCAATGGGAGTAAGACTGGGTTTTGTTGGTGGGTGGAGATATGGGCGTGGTGTGCTTTATGTGTCGGTAATTTTACGGGAAATTTGGATAAGTGGATAATGTAAACTTAAACAGGCTTTTTGATATGCGAGAGCCCTTTCAATTGACTTTTTAAAAACCAGATTAATAAATAATGGAACAAAATTGGATGCATGAGAGATGGATATGTTAAGCTATTGTTTGACTAACTGATTAGTTATGTGGTTGATTGGTCGTTTAATTATCTGTCAAGTCACAAGCAGCGATAAAGAGTCTCCTAAAGCCGGTGACCACCTTACAGCTGCAGCCAGATCAGAAAGCAGTCTGTATTCCCTTTCAGTACAGACATTCAAAGGAAGTAGGTTTCTCTTTAGAATGTTGGAGTGACAGACTGACCCATAGCTTGAACAGAGTTTTCTCACATCTTCCGAGTTCTGCCTGACAAGGTTTGAGTTCGGACGTGGGTAAATCGTCTTCCGTTCCTGTCCGGACATAACAGAGAAACGTCCGCCCTTGTAACTGTTAAAAAAATTATATAAATGATACAGTTACAAAATAAAGGTTTATAATCAATTTGAAATAGATGAAAAGATAAAGGTTAATGATCAATCACTAAATCGCCGCAAATGCAGTGAACCGTTACAGATTCACCGCGTCCAGGGCATGGCTTCATGGAAGACGGAGCCCACCTCTCTCTTTTGGCAGCCTGAGCTGAACCTGATACCCACTAACTGCCGGGTGGACAGAGAAGATTTTCATGAAAATTCCACAAGAGAGGTTCGAATCCACTGCCGTTAGCTCTCCACCTCTCAATGTTTTGACCATTGGACCCCCAGGGAGCCCATCCTGTATGACCGAGAGGACGCTACATCTGAACTAAGGCAATGATGTCGCGGGTTTGCAGAAGCCACATTCCCCGACAGGCAGTTCTCGGTGCAATGATGTCACATTTCTATGGTCTTCAGAGGACCGCACGCACTGCGCTGCTTAACCATTCTCTCATGTAACATTAGTTTCGATGTGCACGGATCTGCCTTTGGTGAATTCGTGTTAGTATTCACCGTGTTGGCAAATTCAGTATTCGCTGTGTCGGAAAATTCAGTATTCACTGTTTCCGTGTCGGCAAATTCAGTTTTTCACTGTGTCGGCAAATTCAGTATTCACCGTGTCGGCAAATTCAGTTTTTGTGTCGGCAAATTCAGTTTTTACTGTGTCGGCAAATTCAGTATTCACCGTGTCGGCAAATTCAGTATTCACCGTGTCGGCAAATTCAGTATTCACCGTGTTGGCAAATTCAGTATTCACCGTGTTGACAAATTCAGTATTCACTGTGTCGGCAAATTCAGTATTCACTGTGTCGGCAAATTCAGTATTCACCGTGTTGACAAATTCAGTATTCACTGTGTCGGCAAATTCAGTATTCACTGTGTCGGCAAATTCAGTATTCACTGTGTTGGCAAATTCAGTATTCACTGTGTCGGCAAATTCAGTATTCACTGTGTTGGCAATTCAGTATTCACCGTGTCAGCAAATTCAGTATTCACCGTGTCAGCAAATTCAGTATTCACCGTGTCGGCAAATTCAGTATTCACTGTGTCGGCAAATTCAGTATTCACCGTGTCGGCAAATTCAGTATTCACCGTGTTGGCAAATTCAGTATTCGCCGTGTCGGCAAATTCATTAATCACCGTGTTGCCAAATTCAGTAATCACCGTGTCGGCTAATTCAGTGTCCACGGTGTAGCAAATTCAGTATTCACCGTGTCGGCAAATTTACTGTTCACCGTGTCGGACAAATTCAGTATTCACTGTGTAGGCAAATTCATTGTTCACCGTGTGGGCAAATTCAGTATTGAATGTGTTGGCAAATTAAATATTCACTGTGTCGGCAAAGTTTACTCTTCACCTTGTCGGCAAATTCGGTATTCACCGTGTGGGCAAATCCAGTATTCACCGTGTGGGCAAATTCAGTATTCACTGTGTCGGCAAATCAGTATTCACCATGTCGGTTCAGTAATCACCGTGTCGGCAAATTCAGCGTTCACCGTGTCGGCAAATTCAGTATTCACCGTGTCGGCAAATGCAGTAATCACCGCGTCGGTAAATTCAGCGTTCACTGTGTCGGCAACTTCACAGGCCCTTTCGTTAGATGGGTGTGACAGCGGTGGACCCTCACACACGGTAGATTTCCGGCCAAGCGTCAGTAATGCTCTTAGTCAGAAACTGGACCAGGCCAATCACCAGTGCACCCCGTTGAAGCCACTCGGCAGCAGGGCAGTGTCTCCTCTGGTGTGTTGCCTCATGACGATCCGATTCTGACCGCTCCTTAGTGACTGCGAAGCTGGGGCCTGCGGCAGGGCAGCCGAGGGTGTGGCTGTGCTTTGAGGACCTTGAACCAGCGGCAAAGGGGGAGAGAGAGAGACTGGGATTGCATGAAAGATGAGACGAATGAAAGAAAAAGATGAAGCAGACCAGAGAGAAGCCTTACAAATATCACCCTGGGTCCCTTCGAGTACACCAATAATCTAATACTTGTCTCCGTTCATTTGTCTCCCTTATCGCTCCAGCTGTCTGCCTGTTACTACTACCCCCTACCCCCCCCTCTCTCTCTCTCTCTCTGTCTCTGTCTCTCTCTTTCTCACGCGCTCTCTCTCTCTCTCTCTGTCTCTGTCTCTCTCTGTCTGTCTGTCTCTCTCATTTTTAATCTTCCTTTTTCTCCCTGCACTTCACTGCCTTGTGTCCATTGTCTGTTTCCCTTTGTATGTCTGTGTCTCTCTGTACTCCCTCACGTCTGTCGATGTGTTAATTGTCTGTTTCTTTCACACCTGTACAGTATCTACAGCTAAGGTTTCAACTCCACAGCAGTCCGTCTACTTGGGAGCTTCCTGGCATGCTGTCATACGTGAGTACAGTGCATGTTTGTGTATGGCGTGCTTACGTGAGTGTATGCACCCTAGCGCTGTGTGTGTGTGTGTGTGTGTGTGTGTGTGTGTGTGTGTGTGTGTGTGTGTGTGTCTGTGAGAATGAGTCGGTATGTATGCGTGTGGGTGTATAGGCCATGCTGTCATTTGAAAACACACACACACACACACACACACACACACACACACACACACACACACACACACACACACACACACAAAAGCTCGGTACATTTATTTCTTTTATTTCATGATGCAGTTTTGGACGAATATGATACCAGTGATGCTGCAAAACTGAATCTTGATTTGAAAACCCGTGTATAGTACATTTACTCTGTCGTCTTTAAATGAAATATTTGAAAACCCGTGAATTGTACACATTTACTCTTGTCTTTAACAGAATACTTGAAAACCCGTGAATAGTACATTTACTCTGTCGTCTATGAAGTACTTGAAAACCCGTGAATAGCACATTTACTCTGTCGTCTTTGGATGAAATATTTGAAAACTCGTGAATAGCACATTAACTCTGTCTTCTTTAAAAGAAGCTATTGTTGTAGATGCGAGAGGACCCACAATTAAAGAGAGTTAATTCCCCAAATGATCACGGGAGTTGTCCCTTGTTATGCACGGCTGTGGAATGTCAACTGTTGCCTTTCTTGAAAAAAAAAAAGCCGATCGGACGCAAATCCCTACAAATCCAGGTCTTTATGTCACAATAGTTTCTTTTTTTTTTAATTGTTTTTGCGCACATTATATAGATACAATCAATCTGTAAATGAGTGAATAAACTCCCGAATCAATTCATGAATAAGCGAATGAATAAGTTACACGAATCGATCAAAGTATCAATGACGCTTCAAATCGGTGCAATAAACAATAAGTATTTGAAAAAAAAAAAATCAAATCTTCAAGAAAAGACCGAACATACTGACGGAAAGAACGAAAGAATGAAAACAATACATTATGTTTAAAGCTGCAATATGTCCATTGTGTAAAACATATCCCACAAAACTTCCGAGCTCAAATGTCACAAGTTTTTAACAAAGAATGAACACATCCCCAAATGGAGGAATGACTCAAAGAACCAGAAAAATGTATAGATGAACAATGAAGCTCATAGGAGGGATCAGCGAAGCGTAAAACCATGAACCAACGATCCATGGAACGAAAAAAAAACAAAAAACAAAAAAAAAAAAAAAGACCCGCACAGACAAATAAGAAATCAACGACGAGAACACGCTCTTCCACTTAAGAATGGGTAAACTGATAAAAGAAAGAATGAAATGATTAAATGAGTGAATGAATGAATGAATCATGAATGAATGAATCAATAAATGAAATAATGGATCGTTTACATGCTTTCAGACATGGTACATGGGCATTGTCCTTTTCGGTCCGGCCATCGCCCTAGAGGCAGGTAGGTCATTTTAGCGTGACACCGCTTCCAATGACTGTAGCGCAGGTCAGATGGCGTCATTTGTTAGAGAGGCCAAGTACATCAAGCGAGGTCATTTCTAGCTTTTCACAACATATGGTTAAAAAAAAAAAAAAAAAAAAAAAGACTGCCTCGCTGAATGCCTGGAGTACACACGAACACGCACGCCAACGTGCGCGCACAGATTCACGCAAATACACACGCAACATACAAGCGCGCTTACACATACACACAAGCGCGCGCGCGCACACGTATACGCATAATTTAACAAAATTAAATTATGCTCTCTCCCTCTCTCTCTCTCTCTCTCTCTCTCTCTCTCTCTCTCTCTCTCTCTCTGAGACACACGCTGTGTGTCACTTCAATGCGCAAAATTCACAGTAATAGTAAACAACCTCCTAACAACATTAGTTTAGAAAAACTAGTTTTGGCACTTTCAGAAATGGTTTGAAAAGAAGTAGATACTGTCACATTATGGCTTATGAAGGTGGTTAGTGATGCCAATGGTAACAATGATACCAATGATATAACAACGATACGAGTGATGATGCATTAAATCGTCCGATTTCAAGGGATGAGATTCTGCTGGCTCTAAAGACTTTAAAAAAAAGAAACGTAAAAGTAGCGGCCCAGGTGGAATCATTAGTGAGACGTTAAAAAATACGTGCTACTTCTGATACTGCTATGACTGGTACTGCCGATGCTACTTCTAACACTGCTGTAACTGGTACTGCTGCTGCTGCTACTTCTGATACTGCTATAACTGGTACTGCTGCTGCTGCTACTTCTGATACTTATGCTATAACTGATACTACTGCTGCTGCTACTTCTGATACTACTGTAACTGGTACTGCTGCTGCTGCTACTTCTAATACTGCTATAACTTGTACTGCTGCTGCTGCTACTTCTAATACTCTATAACTTGTACTACTGCTGCTGCTACTTCTAATACTGCTATAACTTGTACTGCTGCTGCTGCTACTTCTAATACTGCTATAACTTGTACTGCTACTGCTACTTCTGATACTACTGTAACTGGTACTGCTGCTGCTGCTACTGGTACTGCTGCTGCTGCTACTTCTAAACTATACTGTACTGCTGCTGCTGCTACTTCTAATACTCTATAACTTGTACTACTGCTGCTGCTACTTCTAATACTGCTATAACTTGTACTGCTGCTGCTACTTCTAATACTGCTATAACTACTGCTGCTGCTGCTACTTCTGATACTGCTATGACTGGTACTGCCGATGCTGTTGCTACTTCTGATACTGCAATAACTGGTACTGCTGCTGCTGCTACTTCTGATACTGCTGTAACTGGTACTGCTGCTGCTGCTACTTCTAATACTGCTATGACTGGTACTGCTGCTGCTACTTCTGATACTGCTACTGGTACTGCCGATGCTACTTCTAACACTGCTGTAACTGGTACTGCTGCTGCTGCTACTTCTGATACTGCTATAACTGGTACTGCTGCTGCTGCTGCTACTTCTGATACTTATGCTATAACTGATACTACTGCTGCTGCTACTTCTGATACTACTGTAACTGGTACTGCTGCTGCTGCTACTTCTAATACTGCTATAACTTGTACTGCTGCTGCTGCTACTTCTAATACTCTATAACTTGTACTACTGCTGCTGCTACTTCTAATACTGCTATAACTTGTACTGCTGCTGCTGCTACTTCTAATACTGCTATAACTATACTTGTACTGCTACTGCTACTTCTGATACTGCTGTAACTGGTACTGCTGCTGCTACTTCTAATACTGCTATAACTTGTACTGCTGCTGCTGCTACTTCTAATACTCTATAACTTGTACTACTGCTGCTGCTACTTCTAATACTGCTATAACTTGTACTGCTGCTGCTACTTCTAATACTGCTATAACTTGTACTGCTGCTGCTGCTACTTCTGATACTGCTATGACTGGTACTGCCGATGCTGTTGCTACTTCTGATACTGCAATAACTGGTACTGCTGCTGCTGCTACTTCTGATACTGCTGTAACTGGTACTACTGCTGCTGCTACTTCTAATACTGCTATGACTGGTACTGCTGCTGCTACTTCTGATACTGCTATGACTGGTACTGCCGATGCTACTTCTGATACTGCTGTAACTGGTACTGCTGCTGCTGCTACTTCTGATACTGCTATAACTGGTACTGCTGCTGCTGCTACTTCTGATACTTATGCTATAACTGATACTACTGCTGCTACTACTTCTGATACTACTGTAACTACTGCTGCTGCTGCTACTTCTAATACTGCTATAACTTGTACTGCTGCTGCTGCTACTTCTAATACTCTATAACTTGTACTACTGCTGCTGCTACTTCTAATACTGCTATAACTGGTACTGCTGCTGCTACTTCTAATACTGCTATAACTTGTACTGCTGCTGCTGCTACTTCTGATACTGCTATGACTGGTACTGCTGATGCTGTTGCTACTTCTGATACTACTGCAATAACTGGTACTGCTGCTGCTGCTACTTCTGATACTGCTGTAACTGGTACTGCTGCTGCTGCTACTTCTAATACTGCTATGACTGGTACTGCTGCTGCTACTTCTGATACTGCTATAACTGATACTGCTGCTGCTGCTACTTCTAATACTGCTGTAACTGATACTACTGCTGCTGCTGCTACTTCTGATACTGCTGTAACTGATACTGCTACTGCTGCTACTTCTGATACTGCTGTAACTGATACTGCTGCTGCTGCTACTTCTAATACTGCTGTAACTGGTACTGCTGCTGCTGCTACTTCTGATACTGCTATGACTGGTACTACTGCTGCTGCTGTTGCTACTTCTGATACTGCTATAACTGCTACTGCTGCTGCTGCTTTACTACTTCTTCTGATTACCATTATTGTTGTTGCTACTGCTTCTGATACTGCTATTACTGTGCTACTGCTGATGCTGCTATTACAGCTACTACTACTACTACTACTACTACTACTACTACAACGACTAGTGGTGTTTTTCTTTTGTTTTCCAGTCACCGGATTTCCACAGTGGGGCTCCATTTTCATGGTGGCGTTCGTCGCCATCATCTACACTTCCATTGTGAGTAGTGTGTGTCGGTGTAGGTAGTTGTCGTTGTTAGTCTGTTTAACATCTGTTCATTAAAGTGATATTAGACGGTGGGAAAGGATGGGGAAGAGGGGAAGGAAGCGATAGGGAGAGTGGGAAGGAGATGACTACGTGTGTTTGTCGATGCTTGCGTGCGTGTGTGCAAATGTTTAAAATCTGATTATTGCCTAGAGAAAATGGATTAAAATGTCGGATGATTATCAAACAACGAGTACCAAAGCTGAACACATGAAAATCCAATGAGAATCCACCAAATATGAAACAACAACAACGCCATTAATCCTTTAACATCGAATTAACAGATAACACCATGAGAGAGAACAACTAACAGATGCATTTGCATGTCAGCATAAAATATACGTATGTGTGTATGTATGTATGTGTGAAGAACAAGAACAAAAACATATTTTATTGTCATATGAAAACCAGAGGTTTTGTGGGGCACACATGACCAAGATGTGTGTGTGCGCGCATACGTGCGCGAATATGTGTATATGTGTGTTTGTGTGTATTCTTTTTCTCTTATCTTGTTTTCTTCATTCTTCCATTCTCCATCCATTTTTTACAGTCGTTATATTTTTTTTTTTACTCTTGTGCCCAGTCTTTTCTCTGATACAATCCAAGGCCCTCACTCTCTGCATATTCCCTTCCTCGCACGTTCTTTTAGAACCGTCTTCCCATACTTTGACACAGTCACAAATGCAAAACAACAGTTATGTTGAATCTCTGCCCTATAATCGTTCTGTTTCTACTCCAACTCTTATTCTCCGCATCCCTCCTCCCTCTTACTTTGTTATTCTCCTTGTAGCGTGACTGGAGCGTGTGACAACAACCGCCATTTCCTCATTCACAATCAACACACGTCTGTGCTGGCTTTAAGGAAAACGATCGGGATTCAAGGATTTACGAGCACAGCACTGAATACATTTACGAACCATGAACCCAGAGATATTCAATTGTTACCAGCATTTATAAAAGTACAAATGCTAATTTACTAAAACACAGCTGTGCATGTGCGTGCTTTCTACCCCCCCCCCCCCCCCCCTCCTCACACACACACACACACACACACACACACACACACACACACACACACACACACACACACACACACACACACACACACTCTCTCTCCATGCTCTTGTGTGTACTGAACTCCTGTCTGGGTCATGTGTGCGTGAGGTGCACTAGTTACAGGTACACGATTCCAACAATAACTTTTTTGTTTTTTTTAATTTTAATCTGTTATAGAAAGCTCAGTTTGTCAGTTTGTTCGCTTATACACGGACACAATTTTATGCCGATCGCCATCAAATTTGGTATGAAGTATTCTTGGTGTCCTACAAACATTAATGTCGGGTCGGCGATCACGTGACGCATTGCGTCGTGACGCAATTTGCGTCCACAGACGCAAAACTGGACAACGGAACAGTACACGACAGACAAACTCGCCGGGGCGAGACGGAATCGAAGCGCGTAAGCGCTAGTAATAATTCTACATTGAAATATTGTATTCAAGACATAATGCGAAAAAGACATTTCATAGAACACACATTACAGCACAACACATCACTGCTTGATTAATTCACTTGACATGTCACGACATCACTGTCAAAAAAAAAAAAGAAAAAAAAAAAAAAATACGGATGTCTGTCAAGCGGATTGATTTTGACCTGTGACTACCAGACGTTTGATTTCGTGACATTGACATCTGGCTACCAGATTTTGATATTGGCGGTTGTTGGAAGAGGTGCCATTGACATCTGAAAGGTTCAAATTTTTATACTGATGGCTATTGGAGGAGGGTTTAATTGGTACATTGATATCTGAAAGGTTCCATTTTGATATGGTGGCTATTGGAAGAGGTATGATTCGGTACATTGATATCTGACAGGTTCGATTTTGATAGTGATGACTATTAGAGGAGGTTTAATTTGGCAGACCGACGTCTGTGAAAGGTTTATTTCTGATATTGATTGCTGTAACAAGAGGTTTTATTTGAAAAAACTGAAAGAAAGTTTAGAGTGTACACTATGGTCCGTGAAAGGTTTTTCATGTCGATATTGGTTACTTTGAAAGTTGGCTTTATTTGGAATACTGACTTACAATTTAATCTGACAATGACTGAGACATACAAAAAGGATTAATTCGTGTTCATCGACGACTCTGGTTCAGTATGGTACGATACACCTGTCTAGGGCTGTATAGAGCCGTTTAATTTGGTATTTCAATATTCAGTGAGAAGTTGCCCCACTTCACTGGTTATTTAGAAATCTAATTTCACACACTCTGGGATATAACAGAGGCGTGAAAATAATGAAAATACTGATGGGTCTTTAGGGAGTAGAATAATTTGAGATACTTTGGTGTTGTGGTTTTAGTTCGGGGATACTCGTAATTGAATTAATACGGGAGACTTTAATTTGTCGAATTGACTACGAACCGAAATATGATCGCACGCATAACATCTTGCACAAGCATAGACATCTCCTTACCAACTTTCGAGGAGAAGGTCACTTTGGCCATTGGTATAGATGACACGTTACACGCAGCATGCGCCTTGCGTGAAAAATCGGAAGAATGAAGGAGGCGGGGGGGGGGGGGGGGGGGGGGGGGGGGGGGGGGGGGGGGAACGGGCTAGCACTGACTGAATCACATGGGAAACGGCTGAATTGGAGCGCCAGCAGGCAGCTCTTCAGTCGGCTTTACCGAGTAGCTAGCTCGTTACGTAAAAAGAAAGAGCTTTTTAGCTTTAAGCGCTAAAAAATTACTCTCTAACGGCGGCTCGACGCTGTATAAGGGACTCTAAATGATAATGACAAATACACAAACAATAATGACGATGCTGTATGGCTGGTCAGGGAGGTTTGAAAGCTGTCATCTGGACCGACGTGTTCCAAGCTTTTGTCATGTACGCCGGAATGCTCGCCATTCTCATCAAGGTACGTTTTTTTTTTTTTTTTTTTTTTTTTTTTTTTTTTTTTTGCGCTGTGTTTTCGTTTCAATTTCATTTTTAGCTAGAAAGGTTACAGAGTTCCCTTCTTGTAGTTCATTTAGTTTTTGTGGTGTAAAGATGCCGTTTCTGTCACGATTACGTTTGAGATATATTCTACTGCTTTATATTCAGGTTTGTTTTCCTTTGTATTTCCCGATACTTTGTTAGTGTTCGTATCGGAGTTAGCATTAGTGTTTTAATGCTAGTGTTAGTAAGTGAGTGTTTGTGTCTGTGAGAAGAGATAGATAGATAGAGAGAGATAGATAGAGAGAGAGAGAGAGAGAGAGAGAGAGAGAGAGAGAGAGAGAGAGAGAGAGAGTGTGCGTATGCACACGTGCGCGCGTGCGTATGTATGTGCGTGCGCGCGTATGTATGTGTGTGTGCGAGTGTGTGTATGTACGTGCCCCCCCGCCCCCCATGCGCGCGCGTACGCCTCTCTCTCTCTCTCTCTCTCTCGCACGCGCGCGCGCGCGCGCGTGTGTGTGTGTGTGTGTGTGTGTGTGTGTGTGTGTGTGTGTGTTACACTTTCAGGGTACACTGGATGTGGGCGGACCGAGCAAAGTGTGGGAGATAGCCAGTCGTCGGGGAAACGTCTGGACTTTTTCAAGTGAGATACTCCGACAACATATCCCACCTTTTTCTGCCTCATTCAAAACATTAACGATACTCCGACAACACATCCCACCTTTTTCTGCCTCATTCAAAACATTAACGATACTCCGACAACATATCCCACCTTTCTCTGCCTCATTCAAAACATGAACGCAACGTCCTTTGACCTTGTCTTTGTGTTTTGGGCATTCACTTAGAACGAAGTCTAATCCAGAAAGAAAGGTGTATAGATTACATGAGCTGTTAAAGTGTATCTATTTTTCCGAGTGTTTTTAAACTGTAAACACATTCTTTAACGTTGCCATAGCTCTGAAAAGCCTCTGTGTGGTCTGATGAATGAGAAGGGAACTGAAACTGTGTAGATACTGAGTATGGAATGGAAATGGGAAAAAAAAAAGATACTGAACATGACTGACCATTTTATTTCTATATTTACGGTTTCTGCCCCCCCCCCCCCCCCCCCCCTCCTGCTGTCTTTCCTGCTGGTCCTCCTCCTCCTCCTCCATTTTTCTCTCCCCCAACGACAACATAATATGCTGACTATGGCGACGATGATTGCTGGTGTGTCGTTGTAAGGATTACTTGCCGATGGCGACGATGATGGCATGACCTTATCTTTGGTTTGTTGCTGGTGTGTCGTTGTCAGGTTTACTTTCTAATGACGATGATGATTACATAACCTTGTCTTTAGCTGTTACCCGTGTATCGTTGTCAAGTTTTACTTTCTAATCTTTCCTTTGTCTCTGTGGTCGACTGGGCTATACGCAACATTACCATCTTTCCTTTGTTCTAATCTATCCCGCCACCCTCTCCTTCTTATATATATTTTCTCCGTCCACAAAGACTGTTCTGCCTAATTCCAGTTTTGACCCCAGTCCGACAACACGCCATACTTTCTGGAACCTGTTGTTCGGCTCTTTCATCCGGAGTTTCGGACGGGTCTTCAACCAGTCCACAGTGCAAAGAATCAGCTCCACCAGGACAAAGAGAGAGGCCAATCTGTGAGGGCTTGTTGTCTGTTTGCTTCTTTTGAAAAGGTTTCTGGCCGGTCATAGCTTTGAAATACACACAATTCTTATTCTGTGAAAATCTCTGTGTGTGTGTGTGTGTGTCTGTGTGTGTGTGTGTGTGTGTGTGTGTGTGTGTGTGTGTCTCTTCTGTGAAAATCTCTGTCTCTGTCTGTCTGTCTGTCTCTCTCTCTGTCTGTCTGTGTGTCTGTGTGTGTGTGTGTGTGTGTCTGTGTCTGTGTCTGTGTGTGTCTGTCTCTTTGTATCTGTCTGCCTCTTTCACTCGGTGTGTGTTTGCGCGTGCTGGCGAGTGCACTTTTTTTTTTGGGGGGTATGAGTACATGAAGCATGTTTTGTGTGTGCATGCATGCAATTTCATAATGATGTCTTGCACGCGTGCATTTACGTGACAGTTTTTACCAATGTGGCAATATTTTGCACAGGGTTCTGCTGATCACGGCACCCGTTTTCTTCCTGTCCCTGAGCATGGCTTGTTACGAGGGGGTCGTGGCTTTCTCCTACTACCAGACCAAGGGCTGCGATCCGCTCGCAGCCAAGAAAATCACCAATCCTAACCAGGTGCGTGTACGCGCGCGTGCAAGTCTAAAAGAATCTTTGTTAGATGGTCCGCTGAACAAGTATAATACACTTGCTTTCTCTTCCGCCACCTTCCTGACTTGCGCAGTGACAGCCCCGACATGGCCCTTTGCGGTCGGCTGGGCTCTAAGCGGCGTTATCTCCCGGATCTTTTCCTGGTTGTGCCATAGCAGCCATTGTGAATGTCCGTCTCTCAGTCAGCATCTCCGTCATTCATCAGGAATCTCCACCAGCGACAAGCCGTCTGAACCAGTCACCCTGAATCTCCAGTACTCATCTCCATTTTCACTAGTCATCCTGCACCTCTACCTCTCATTCTGCACCTCCACAAGTCGCAAGGCGTGTCCATCAGTCATTAGGCATCTCCAACATTCATCAGGCATCTCCAACAGTCATCAGGCATCTCCATCAGTCATTGGACATCTCCACCGGTCATCAAGCACCTTCACGTATCATCAGGCATCTCCATCAGTCATCAGGCATCTCCACCAGTCATTGGGCACCTCCAACAGTCATCAGGCATCTCCACCGGTCGTCAGGGCATCTCCACAGTCATCATCAGGCATTCCATGAGTCATCCTTATCTCCATCAATCATCTTGCAGCTCCACCAGTCATTTGCATTTGTACCGGACACAGTGCATCTTCATAGACCTTCACTTCAATTTTGATGGAGCCTCTTTTCCTTCCTGCACCTATTTTGATTTTCTTTTTCATGTAGACTTAGTGCTGGTCTTGATCTATTTCAGCCTCCCTTCTGCCTTTATTTCATTTTTCATACTGTGTGAACTGGTTGAAGAGTGTGTTCATTGTGGTTGCTGCACTCTCTGTTCTGCTCCCCTCTGTTCTACCCACCCTCTGTTCCGCCCACCTTCTGTTCTGCCCACCCTCTGTTCCGCCCACCTTCTGTTCTGCCCACCCCTCTGTTCTACCCCACCTCTCTGTTCCGCCCACCTTCTGTTCTGCCCACCCTCTGTTCCGCCCACCTTCTGTTCTGTTCTGCCCACCCTCTGTTTCGCTCACCCTCTGTTCTGCTCACCCTCTGTTCCGCCCACCCTCTGTTCCATCCACCCTCTGTTCCGCTCACTCTCAGTTCCGCTCACCTCTCTGTTCCGTCCACCCTCTGTTCCGCTCACTCTCAGTTCCGCTCACTCTCTGTTCCGTCCACCCTCTGTTCCGCTCATCATCTGTTTCCACCATCCTCTGTTCCGCCCACACCCTCTGTTTCCACTCGACCTCTGTTCCACCCACCCTCTGTTCCACTCACTCTCTGTTCCGCTCAGCCTCTTTTCCGCCCACCCTCTGTTCCACCCACCCTCTGTTCCACCCACCCTCTGTTCCACTCGACCTCTGTTTCCACCCACCCCTGTTTCCGCCCACTCTCTGTTCCGTCCACCCACTTTTCCGCCCACCCTCTGTTGTTCCGCTCAGCCTCTTTTCCGCCCACCCTCTGTTCCGCCCGCCCTTTGTTCTGCCCACCCTCTTTTTCGCCCACCTTCTGTTCCGCCCACCCTCCTTTTTCCGCCCACCCTTTGTTCCGCCCACCCTCTGTTCCACTCACCCTTTGTTCCACCCACCCTCTGTTCCACTCACCCTTTGTTCCACTCACCCTCTGTTCCACTCACCCTTTGTTCCGCCCACCCTTTGTTCCGCCCACCCTCTGTTCCACCCACCCTCTTTTCCGCTCACCCTCTGTTCCATCCACCCCTTTCTTGAAATAATAAAGAAAGAAAACCCTTTCTGATCGGACATTGGAGCATGCTTGTGTTCTTTCATTTGTTGGTGCACTGCGGTTGGTAATTGTACGTTTGTGTGGTATGTAAATTGTACATGTAAAGTGCCATCAGCTCACATATGTATGGGCGCTAAAAAAAAAAAAAAAAAAAAAAAAGTTGATTTTTGTCTTCATCCGGTCCTTATTCCATTGTCTCTGTACAGATTATTCCGTTCACAGTGATGGACATCTTCAAATCTCTGCCAGGCATGCCGGGGCTGTTTCTGGCCTCTCTCTTCAGTGCCTCCCTCAGGTTGGTTCATTATCGTTTCTGCTGTTGCCTCCCTTTCATAGCATAGTCGTCTTTGTGGCACCGATTTTCATCGAAGATGATACATTTAACTCCTTCGCATTTGCATGTTTTGTTTGTGATCAACCTGACTGTCCCATTCAAAACTGACGAAAATTCTATCGGCTTTAAATCCTGAACAGTGTGGTCTCCAACCTTAGCGTACAGGGACTGGCCCCCACGCAGTGACACGCCCTTAGAGAAACCGAACCTTACGAGGTGTTTAATTGACAAGGTCTTCTGACCGCTCAACAAAGTTAAGACCAGAAAAAGGGCTTCTCTTTCTTGTTTGCTGACATGAACACAGTAGTTTGGTGCGTGTTTGATGATCTATTGTCAGATCTATTTGAAAGGACTGACTCTGTGGCTCGTACCGTTATGAGTAGATGGGCTGTCGGCAAACTTTTGTCAGTCATTTCCATGATCGCTTTGAAAACTGTTTAATTGGAAGTACTTAAAAACAACTTTTCTAAGAGCTGTGATCCTTTTTTTTCTTTCCAAGTCTGCACATAAGTCCTAATGTGCTTTATATCAGAAAGATGGAATCTTGCGACTGGATTATCAACGATACACATGTATTAACTTGGGTGTCGTATTTAAAAAAATAGACTCTTAACATCAAAAGTAAAACAAAATGATGGCCAACACTCTATAACAACAACAAGAGCTAGCTTCTCTGCGGAGAAGATCGGGTTGTTCAGTCCAGCATGCAAAGCGCTGCAGCTTTCCAACAACACATGTCGCTAGGAAGAATGAAGTGGCTTACCGGCTTATCTCTCTTCATACGCTTGTGATATCATGTTACTTACACTAAGGCCCCAACACTTGTCCCTTTAATACAACCCCAAGGATAATACAATATCTTCTGCAGGACTGTGACTTCTTCCACCGTCAGAAGGGTGTCAGTGTGGACTGTCACTTTCAGCATCAGAAGGTGTCAGTGTGGACTGTCACTTTCACCATCAGAAGGTGTCACTGTGGACTGTCACTTTCACCCACAGAAGGTGTCAGTGTGGGACTGTCACTTTCTGTCACCAACAGAAGGTGTCAGTGTGGACTGTCACTTTCACCAACAGAAGGTGTCACTGTGGACTGTCACTTTCACCAACAGAAGGTGTGTCACTGTGGACTGTCACTTTCACCACTTTCACCATCAGAAGGTGTCACTGTGGGACTGTCACTTTCACCAACAGAAGGTGTCAGTGTGGACTGTCACTTTCACCAACAGAAGGTGTCAGTGTGGACTGTCACTTTTTCACCATCAGAAGGTGTCAGTGTGGACTGTCACTTTCACCATCAGAAGGTGTCAGTGTGGACTGTCACTTTCACCATCAGAAGGTGTCAGTGTGGACTGTCACTTTCACCATCAGAAGGTGTCAGTGTGGACTGTCACTTTCACCATCAGAAGTGGTGTCAGTGTGGACTGTCGCTTTCACCATCAGAAGGTGTCACTGTGGACTGTCACTTTCACCATCAGAAGTGTGGACTGTCACCATCAGTGTGGACTGTGACGCTTTCACCATCAGAAGGTGTCACTGTGACTGTGACAGTCACTTTCACCATCAGAAGGTGTCAGTGTGGATTGTCACTTTCACCATCAGAAGGTGTCAGTGTGTCACTTTCACCATCAGAACTTTCAGTGTGGACTGTCATCAGTCAGAAGGTGTCAGTGTGGACTGTCACTTTCACCATCAGAAGGTGTCAACGTGGACTGTCACTTTCACCATCAGAAGTGTCACCGTGGACTGTCACTTTCACTGTCAGTATGCTGCAAACACACTGTGACTCAGAAGATCATTTTCAATTAAGTGTGTTCGCCACACTCTCATTTCGCTCAGACCCAATAGTGTAGTCTGCCTTTATAGAGCGTTGGAGCAAAAGCACACAAACACTGGAAAAGAAGGAAGGTGTGGGGGGGGGGGGGGGGGGTGTAAGTGCAATGAAAACTAGCTTGCTTGTATGTACGTAGAAACTTGAAATTTTGTGGGGCGTGTCTTTTCCCCACTTAATGTTTTATTATTGGCCTGTTTACCCCCAACCCCCCCCCCATCTTTCTTTCTACCTCCCCACCATTCCCACCATCTTTCTTTCTACTGCAAGGTATCCAAGGTCTGATCTGAGCGTTGCATCATGAGACTCTCAAAACGAAATCTGCTTTCTGTGTGTGTGTGTGTGTGTGTGTGTGTGTGTGTGTGTGTGTGTGTGTGTGTGTGTGTGTGTGTGTGTGTGTGTGTGTGTGTGTGTGTGTGTGTGTGTGTGTGTGTGTTTCAGTCACTTATTCATTTAGCCGTTAACGTAATCATTTCTGAAAGAGGTCAACATTTTTCATCTTATCTTTGATTATACGGAAAAAAACATTTTTTAACGAACTAACCGGTATGTGTTTAGAAGACGTATTTTCAAGGGTTTTGTGAATGACGTTTTTTTTTTCTTTTTTTTTTCTTATCTTAATGACTGGTCAGTTGACAGTCCTGATATGGCCCTCTATGGTCGGCTGGGCTATGATGAACATCATCTATCTAAAACCTATCTCATTCTCAAGACTCCGCTGATGTGGTGAAGCATATAATGACAGCTGCTTGAAACTGAATATTGAAAGGTCGTTGTCCCACTGTCTGACAGGGCGACAGGTCCTATTCTTCTCCTCCTCAATTAACTTCTCCTCCTCCTCCTCCTCCTCCTCCTCCTCCTCCTCGTCCTCCTCCTCCTCCTCCTTTTTCTTCTTCTTCTTCTCTTCTTCTTCTTCTTCTTCTTCTTCTTCTTCTTCTCTTCTTCTTCTTCTTCTTCTTCTTCTTCTTCTTCTTCTTCTTCTTCTCCTCTCCTCTCCTCCTTCCTCTTCTTCTTCTTCCTTCTTCTCTTCTTCTTCTTCTTCTTCTCTTCTTCTTCTTCTCTCTTCTTCTTCTTCTTCTTCTTCTTCTCCTCTCCTCTTCTTTCCTCCTCTTCTGCTCCTTCTTCTTCCTTCTTCTTCTTCTCCTCTTCCCTCTTCTCTCTTCTCCTCTTTCCTCTCTTCTTCTTCTCCTCCTTCCTCCTTCCTTCTTCTCTTCTTCTTCTTCTTCTTCCTTCCTTCTTCTTCTTCTTCTCTTCTTCTTCTTCTCTCTCCTCTTCTTTGTCTTCTCCTCCTCTTCCTGCGTTCCCAGCCATGCCAAATGGACTTCTCTCACATGGAGAGCGAAGTCCAACTTTTTCA
>JADBJO010006802.1:60000-65000 GCA_016801955.1 Conus betulinus
AGAGAGAGAGAGAGAGAGAGAGAGAGAGAGAGAGAGAGAGAGAGAGAGCAAAGAATAAAGTTGTTGGAAGAATGTCACTTGTTCTGGGCGTGTTTCTTTTTTTATGGTAAACAACACCAAACGAAGAAAACAGTGTACAAGTGTGTGTGCGCGTGTGCACGCGCACGTGTGTGTTGTGCATGCATGCGAGCATGTATGTGTACGTGTTTGTTGTATATGTATAATTGCGACACACGCGAGCATGTGTGTGTGTGTGTGTGTGTGTGTGTGTGTGTGTGTGTGTGTACGCGCGCGCGCGTGCATGTGTGTGTGTGTGTGTGTGTTTTTTTTGTCTGACAGTGGTTATCTTTGGACTGTGCGGTTGTGGCGTGGCCCTCTTGGTGTCGCTGATTGGTGGAACCCTGACTCAAGTGAGTGATTCTGTTCTCGATGGATGGCCAAGAACTTCCGTGACTGTATTTCGCTTCTGGCTCTGTCCACCGTAGAGGGGAGTGGTAAGAGGCAAAACACGGTCACTTAAAAAAAAGAAAGGCCTCTGTGAGCGAACGTGTCAAGTACGCATGGAAAGCATGAAAGGAATGGAAGGGGGTGGGGGGAGGTGGGGGCATTAAAACTGAGATGGGGTACATCCAGAAGCTCGTAGTACCTGGAGGGTCTGAGAGCAGCACCGTCTCAAAGAGTATTCCCACCCTTTTGCCCCCCCCCCCCCCCCAAGATGAGGGTAAGGCGCATATTTTTAGGTGCCTTGCTTGCCACTTTTCGAGGACAAAAAGGTGTCTGTCTTTTTAAGTACATGTGTAAACGTATCCATATTCAAATCAAAATAAAGATGGGGGAAGGGGGGGGGGGGGGGGGGGAGGGGAGGGGAGGGATGAGGCGAAGAGGCAAGATACCCAGGACCCCCTTCTGGGTCCGTCCCTGATTACTTTTTTTCCCCTGTCACTGTCTATCGCCGCTAGACATGGAGATGCGTGTCGCTACTTTCCTGTCATTGTCTCCAGTAGACATGGAGATGCGTGTCGCTACTTTCCTTTCCATTGTCTCCAGTAGACATGGAGATGCATGTCGCTACTTTTCCTGTCATTGTCTCCAGTAGACATGGAGATGCGTGTCGCTACTTTTCCTGTCATTGTCTCCAGTAGACACGGAGATGCGTGTCGCTACTTTTCCTGTCATTGTCTCCAGTAGACATGGAGATGCGTGTCGCTACTTTTCCTGTCATTGTCTCCAGTAGACATGGAGATGCGTGTCGCTACTTTTCCTGTCATTGTCTCCAGTAGACATGGAGATGCGTGTCGCTACTTTTCCTGTCATTGTCTCCAGTAGACATGGAGATGCGTGTCGCTACTTTTCCTGTCATTGTCTCCAGTAGACATGGAGATGCGTGTCGCTACTTTTCCTGTCATTGTCTCCAGTAGACATGGAGATGCGTGTCGCTACTTTTCCTGTCATTGTCTCCAGTAGACATGGAGATGCCTATGGCTATTTTTTGTGTCATTGTCTATCGCAGTAGTAGACATGGAGATGCATGGCGCTACTTCTCCTGTCTCTGCATTGTCTATCGTCAATAGACAGGCGGTCAGCAGAGGAGAGGCACGGTGTAGCAGAGAAAAAGCACGGTGTGGCGGTGGAGAGGCACGGTGTAGCAGAGGAGAGGCACGGTGTAGCAGAGGAGAGGCACAGTGTTGCAGTGGAGAGGCACAGTGTGTAGCAGTGGAGAGGCACGGTGTAGCAGAGGAGAGGCACAGTGTAGCAGAGGAGAGGCACGGTGTAGCAGTGGAGAGGCACGGTGTAGCAGGGGAGAGGCACGGTGTAGCAGGCGAGAGCCACGGTGTAGCAGTGGAGAGGCACAGTGTAGCAGAGGAGAGGCACAGTGTAGCAGAGGAGAGGCACAGTGTAGCAGAGGAGAGGCACGGTATCAGCAGAGGAGAGGCACGTTATAGCAGAGGAGAGGCACGGTGTGTAGCGGTGGAGAGGCACAGTGTAGCAGTGGAGAGGCACAGTGTAGCAGTGGAGAGGCACGGTGTAGCGCCATCCACCAGACCGCCGCCTCGTGACAGACAGCTGTGGAGCCAAAGCACAGAGCAGCCAGTCAACCAACCACATCACTGGCCCTCCACGCCCCTCCACACATCGCTGACCACATCTTCCACTTACAGCGGCTGTGTCAGGACGCACCTTTCCTGCATCATCCCTGTTGGCCTGCGTCATGTCTGCAGCAGACAGTTGGCATCACCGGCCTTAATCTTCCTCTGTCAACATCTGCCTCGCCCGGCCTAAATCTTCCTCTGTCAACATCTGCCTCACCCGGCCTAAATCTTCCTCTGTCAACATCTGCCACACCCGGCCTAAATCTTCCTCTGTCAACATCTGCTTCACCTGGGCTAAATCTTCCTCTGTCAACATCTGCCTCACCTGGCCTAAATCTTCCTCTGTCAGCATCTGCCATCAGTGATCAAGTTCGGCTTTGATCTTAAAGTTGGAGTGCTGAGATGACACTGGCGAGACTTGTACGGTTGATGGGTGTACATCAGAAGAGTGTATTGAAATTTGAATTTCATGACAGTTTCGGCCTGATTTGAGCTGGGATTTCAAAGAAAACTAAGTGTATTGTTTTGCCATCGCAGTATCAGACCAAAACTGGAACGCCATGATTTGATTACATTCACCTTGATTCTCACTGACCGCTCAAAAAAAAAAAAAAAAAAAGGTTGTGACTCACGATAACCTCAGTGTTCATTTCTTCTCTGTATATATTTCCGTGGCTTGTCCCATTCCAAGCTTGAACCGTCTGAGGTTTTGTTGGAGATCGTTGGATGGGTTTAGTGGCCATCTTTACTGTACCAAAGCACTACTGGCCATTACGAAAATCATTCATGTCTTTATTATTTCAGTTATGGGAGGAAGTGTTAGAAAGGGAAGTGGATAAATCAGATTACTAAATGAATAGATAGATAAATAAATAAACAAACAAACAAACAAACAAAAAACAAAAAACAAATAAATAAATAAATAAATAAATAATAAATAGATAATTTAAATAGGCAAGTGAAAAATATGCTTCACACATTTAACATTCACTTCTGTCTTGTTATATTCGTTACGTGCGTTATTTTGTGTGCCTGTACGAAGTAACTGAGAGGGAATTCAATGAAGTGCCCTGAGTCCATTATAGAGGCAACATATCTGCAAGTCTTGTTAGTTACAACGGTAAGGTCATGACCAATGTGAGATGTCTAACTGAATGGATAGATGGTGGTGAACGAACACTCTGCTTGTTTGTCTGATGCTCAGATCGCGGGCAGTCTGCTGGCGGCTTTCGGGGGTCCCCTCAGTGGAATCTTCTTGCTGGGCTGTTTCTGCCCGTGGGCCAACGCTAAGGTGGGGTCACAACTGGCCTAGTGCCGGCTGATTTCCGTTGTTGGGTTGGCATAGCCTACATTTGGTGGTTTGCTTGACTTGCTTGTTTTTTTTTTTTTTTTTTTTCTGCTCTGCTGTTTTAATTGGTGGGACATGTTCGCAGTGGTGTGCAGTGGTTGATTCACGAGCTGGTTGGCTGGCTGGTTGGTTGTTTGGTTGGCTAGATGATTGACCGGCAGTCTGGCTGCTTGGTTGGTTAGTTTGTGGGTTGGTGGGGTTGGTTGGTTGGTTGGTTGACCGGCAGTCTGGTGGTTGGTTGGTTGGTGGGTGGGTTGGTTGAATGGTTGGTTGATTCACCGACAGTCTGGTTGGTTGGTTTGTTGTGGTTGGTTGGTTGGTTGTTGGTTGACCGACAGTCTGGTTGGTTGGTTTGTTGGTTGGTTGCTTGCTTGCTTGCTTGGCAGGTTGGTTGGTTGTTGGTTGGTTGACCGGCAGTAAGGTCGGTTGGTTGGCTGATTGGTTGGCTGGTTGGTTGGTTGGCTGGCTTGTTGGTTAGTTGGTTGGTTGGCTGGCAGTCTGGCTGGTTGGTTGGCTTGCTGGCTGACTGCTCGATTGACCCGGCTAACTGGTGAACTAGCTGAAGAATACAGATCACACACACACAAACACACACACACACACACACACACACACACACACACACACACACACACGCGCGCGCGCGCGCGCACATGCGCGTACGTACTCGCGCGCAAACTCACACAGGCACGCATAACGCAAGCACACACGCACACACGCACGCATAACGCACGCACGCAGACACACACACTCATAGACACACACACACACACACACACACACACACACACACACACACACACACACACACACACACACACAGATATCACACACACGCACACGCGAGCACGCACTCACAGAGACAGACAGACAGACAGACAGACAGACACACACACACACACACACACACACACACACACACACACACACACACACACACACACACACACACAATTGCTGGCTGGCGCAGACACACGCACAAAAAGTAAAAGACGCATCATTTTGGAACAAAACTGATTCGCTTGTCGTCATTTAGTCCCAAATGCCTATTAAAAAAACTTTTATAAAACGACAGTCAGACCCAAAAAGAAGTGCAAGCTTAAAAATCCTTGAGGACTGGTTTAAAAAAAAAGTCATATACTGCATACGAGCTGTTCTTACACATGTATAAGTTTTTCAGTCAGATTGTTTAATTAACCGTAGTTTTAATGTAAGATATTTCATACTTAAATTTTGCATCGTTTTTTTTTCCCCATCACATCGAAGAGCGAGATAAAAAATAAGTAGTAAAAGCGAAGTCTAGTACTGACAATATGATTAACACATTCTGACAACTAATCTGCTGCAATAAGCGTTATCAGATGCTCGAAGTGGAGGCCAAAAGTACAATAGACGACTGTTCTTTATAACCTGTGCCAGGGCGGGGAATACCTGTAAATCTGTGACTGCTTTATCAGCGATGTTTTATCATGTTACATACCTGGTATTCATTTTCTTTCTCGTACAGTTTGTTTAGTGGCGTGTAAGGGAGTAGAACATATATCCGTGAGATGTTGTTTCGC
>JADBJO010006802.1:75000-117500 GCA_016801955.1 Conus betulinus
CGCCAGCCAACCAACCAACCAAAACAGATAAACAAATAATCAAAACCAAAATGGAGGACGGACACACATGCACACACGCACACACGCACACACACACACACACACACACACACACACACACATGTACACATGTACACACACATTCACACACACACACATTCACACACGCACACACACACACACACACACACACACACACACACACACAGGCGCGGGGCGGGCGCGAACTGCCTGGCAAGAGAAGAGTATATGATGCATTTAACTTATGCATCTAAGTCATAGGAAATGAAGATAAAAGAAGAAGAGCACAGACTGAAAATACAGCTTGTTTTCAAAACGTGCATTGACAGGCAACGAATACCTTTCAGACTGCTGGATATGTTTTTGCTTACATTTCTCCTTTGTCTCGCCATCTCTTGGCCCTTTCATTGACGATGAAGAACGTCCATAGCCAACTAAAACTGGACATAGAATTCAGGGGGACACTCTGCATGCTGACGACTATTTTGAAACTGTCATGAACCTCGACCTCAGGTGAAGGAATCATCACGGAAGAGAAACCTTGCTCTGGTAGTTCCCATTTTGCTGTAGCTGTAGGCGATCTATTCGTGTCGCTAGTATTCGGTCACGAGAAACGGTCCACCTTTCACCCCCCACCCCCCACCCCCACCCCCACAATAACTTTTTCATATGTATTTTTTTTTGTGCTTTAGTGTGTATAGATCACGAAAAATCATGTTAACGTCAAAACTCTCGAGACGACGGCACTGTCCCTTCTGGCTTAATGACCAGATGTATTTTCTAGAGTTGCGGTTAAAAAAAAAAAAGTTGAACAAAACATGCATTTCAGCTGTGAGAATGGTATGGATGTTTGTCCACACAACAAAAGTGTAGACTGTACTGTCAACAATGTATGGTTAGTTTGCGTGTTTGCTGCTGTGCTGTTTGGGACTGTTTCTGAACAGCCGTGCTCTCAAGTGGTCCAGGACTCCTGAGGCCTAGGCTGACGGTCACTTTCGTGTGGTGCAATGTTTGGACCGTCACGTTTTCTCACCCGTCACGTTTTCCTCACTCCTGTGTTCTCTCTCTCTCTCTCTCTCTCTCTCTCTCTCTCAGAAAAAAAAAAATGTCTTTGGGAAAAAAAATGAATTTATGTTTCGGAAGGTAAACCAGTTGTCGGACGAAAAAGGACGCTTACCTAGAGCCGGCCGTTTGGTCCGATCCGACAAAAGATTGAAAGTCGGACCAAACGGCCGACAACTGCGATCTTTCCGTCTGTCTGATAACAATTTTAAAACACGCTATGACCACCTTTTTGACACGTGACAAAGGCTAACGCTTTATCAACGTTGTTTAAAATCTGATAAAAACACCAGATTTCTATAAGTACAGATGGACTGATACACAAACACACATACTCCCTCTCTCCCTCCCTCCCTCTCTCTCTCTCTCTCTCTCCCATACACGCACACATACACAAACACACACACACACACACACACACACACACACACACACACACACACACACACCCGCGCGCGCGAGCGCTCACCTAAACATATGCACACTCAAACTCAGAATCACGTCGAATTCAATGAGTGAGAGAGAGGAAGAGAAACAGACAGACAGACAGACAGACAGACAGACAGACAGAGAGAGAGAGAGAGAGAGAGGAGAGAGAGAGAGAGAGAGAGAGAGAGAGAATTTAGATTTTCTTGAGAATGTGTTGTTTGATGAAGATGGCACCCACCCGTCACGTTTTCTCACCCGGAGTGAGAAAACGTGACGAGTGACAAAACGTAACGACACACCCGTCACGTTTTCTCACCAGGTGACAAAACGTGACGATACATCCGTGACAATACACGTGACGTACCAGATGTCTCATCTAAATCATCCTATATCCCAGACACGACAGTGTCTTGGCAGTGCCAGAGAACACGTTCCTTGACAAGCCACCGACGCTGTTGAAGTACAGAAAACAGACTATTCCAGAGTCCACTGGGCTTGCTGCAGTGGTGTGTATACATATATATATTTTTTTTTTTTTTTAGAAATCCCGAAAAGAGAACTAGCACCATGCTTTGGTCGTCCTCTGTCGGCAATATTGGCTGGGCATCTACCGGCTTGTCAAAATGGGGTCGGGTATCTTTCCCTATAGTCTGTTTTGGTACAGCATGATCGAAAATAAATATACTTGAGGATCTGCAGTGGCTCACCCCATAAACCAAAAACACTGAAGGCACATTGTCGCTTATCTCGTCATTTTGTTATTAGGGCGCAGAATCCTCACTGTCTCTATTACAAGAACTAGAATCTCTTCAGTCAGGAAGTAAGGATGTGACTTCCTGCAATGGTGAGAATGTGTTTGACTGAATGTGTTTGGGGGGAGAGAGAGAGAGAGAGAGAGAGAGAGAGAGAGAGAGAGAGAGAGAAGATTAAATACTTATTTAGAAATAAAAACTTAATATTGGTATCTTAGAACGAATTGTAAAAGAAATGTGCAAAATTGCTGGGAAAGGCAAGGTTATGGCGAACCACCATCTTTTAGCCAGGGTACGACGACGACAACAACAACAACAACGACAACAACAACAACAACAAATATCATGATATTCTTCTCCATGCCCAATGATACCAAAGAAAGAATGTGACAGACATTGTAAACTAGTCTTATGTTTAAACGAAACTGTTTTTTATTCGTTTTTTTTTTTTTTTTTTTTCTTTTTTTTTTTGGTCGTTGGATTAACTCCTCCATGCCTCCCCCCCCCCCCCCGCCCTCCTTTGCACGCGCTCCCGGATGCGCGCGCGCGCGTGTGTGTGTGTGTGTGTGTGTGTGCACATGTGTGTGTGTGTGTGTGCGCGCGCGTGTGTGTGTGTGTGTGTGTGTGCGTGCGCGCGCACTCGCATGTGGATGCGTGCATGAATCTGTCGTTTGTTTTTGTAGTATTAGTCTGTTCCTTCTTATAGTCTGCATGTTTAACTAGAGTGTTCACATTTTCCCCCTCTATTGCTGCTATACTGACCTGCGTGCTTTTCCTTGTGCTTTTTTCTTCTTCTTCCTCCCCCCCCCCCCCCCCCCCCCCCCCCCCCCCCCCCCCCCCCCCCCCCCCCCCCCCCCCCCCCCCCCCCCCCCCCCCCTGGGGTGGAAAAAAAAAAACCGTGCAATTTGCTCATCTCAGTACCCTCGTTAAATAACATTTCGTTCGTCCCTCTCTCTCTCTCTCTCTCTCTCATGCACGCACATGGAAACACCTAAGACACCGTGTAACGGGCTTTTGAGTCCACTCATGCCCAAACGACGCGCAGAACGACGTCAGAACAGCGGCGACACCTTTTAAAGGGTCGCGACACACAGAGAGGGTCACAAGACAGGCAAGAGATGACAGACCACGTGCAGAACGCCACATGACCAGCGGTGATGCCTTCTGAAGGTACCCTACGCAGACAGGTCGGCAGGCCTGAGAGAGACCGTATAACGTACACAGACCGAGCTAAGAAGTGCGGCAATTGCTTCTGAAGCTACCCGACACAGACCCGAGCGCAGGCCGGAGAGATCGCAGGTGCAGCTTATCTTCACATCAAACGACCGCGCGCGACGAGTGCCTTGCTGCTGTCCCAGTGTAGGATCGCGTCAGAGCCGCGGCGATACCTTTTGAAGATGCGCGACATAGACGGGACAGAGCAAGGGGGGGGGGGGGGGGGGGGGGGGTGCAGCTTATCTTTCACACCAGACGTACAGCTCGCTGAGCAATGTGTCCCCTGCTGCTGTCATACTCGATGGTGAAGAAATGTCAAAAATGTTACCTTCTTGCTTACCAACCCAGAGTGAGAGAGTGAGAGAGAGAGAGAGAGAGAGAGAGCTAAGTAAGAGAGACTTCTGAATCTCCAAGAGAACAAAGGGTTGATCTCGACTGCCAAATCACCTTGGACAAGCTCAAACTGCATGGTGGAGGTCACACAAGAGAAGCAATGTGTGTAGGGGGGGGGGGGGGGGGGGGTGTCGAGGGGTCGGGGGAAGGGATGAACTATCTTTCGTGGGCCAAAGAAGAGAAACATTTGAACCACACACACACACACACACACACACGCCACATACACAAAAGCGCGCGCGCGCGGGGGGGCACACACACACACACTGAAGCGTCAAAGGAACAAAGCAGCAATCACAGAAACAGCCACCCCAGAGCGAAGGGTTACGCAGTCTTTAAATATTAGTAAGGCGCCAGGTTAGGACAAGCACCTGTCCCCTGTCCCCATGACGTGGGAACCTGTCCACCGACACGACAGACAGATGACACAACTAACAGGCAGGTGTGACCACTCCTACGGGGCTCGGAAGTTGTCTTTTGCTCCGGGGCTTGCTCGCTTCATCTGGAAGCCGACCTCGCCCGGCTGCTTTTCAAGTACCATAAGTGTGGCCCCCTCCCCTGCTCCTCACCCCCTCCCCCCACTCACTCCTTTTCCTGCGCCCCCCCCCCCTCCCAATTCCACCCGCTCTCTGCCACCTCACCCACTCAGTACATGTTGACTTCTGTTACCCTCTCTCTCTCTCTTTCATTTATGCTATAGATATAACCAAAGTGTTGTTTATGTTCATTTCGGTTAGTTTTGTTCTAATCTTTACTTATTTGGGTCGTATGACGTGACTTACCTCGAATAAAGAGGCTTTCTTTGGGGAAAACTAACAAACAATCATTTCGGTTAGTTTTGTTCTAATCTTTACTTATTTGGGTCGTATGACGTGACTTACCTCGAATAAAGAGGCTTTTTTTGGGGAAAAACTAACAAACAATCATTTCGGTTAGTTTTGTTCTAATCTTTACTTATTTGGGTCGTATTACGTGACTTACCTCGAATAAAGAGGCTTTCTTTGGGGAAAACTAACAAACAATCATTTCGGTTAGTTTTGTTCTAATCTTTACTTATTTGGGTCGTATTACGTGACTTACCTCGAATAAAGAGGCTTTCTTCGGGGAAAACTAACAAACAATCATTTCGGTTAGTTTTGTTCTAATCTTTACTTATTTGGGTCGTATGACGTGACTTACCTCGAATAAAGAGGCTTTCTTCGGGGAAAACTAACAACAATCATTTCGGTTAGTTTTGTTCTAATCTTTACTTATTTGGGTCGTATGACGTGACTTACCTCGAATAAAGAGGCTTTTCTTCGGGGAAAACTAACAAACAATCATTTCGGTTAGTTTTGTTCTAATCTTTACTTATTTGGGTCGTATTACGTGACTTACCTCGAATAAAGAGGCTTTCTTCGGGGGAAAACTAACAAACAATCATTTCGGTTTTTTTGTTCTAATCTTTACTTATTTGGGTCGTATTACGTGACTACCTCGAATAAAGAGGCTTTCTTCGGGGAAAACTAACAAACAATCATTTCGGTTAGTTTTTGTTCTAATCTTTACTTATTTGGGTCGTATTACGTGACTTACCTCGAATAAAGAGGCTTTCTTCGGGGAAAACTAACAAACAATCATTTCGGTTAGTTTTGTTCTAATCTTTACTTATTTGGGTCGTATGACGTGACTTTACTCGAATAAAGAGGCTTTCTTCGGGGAAAACTAACAAACAATCATTTCGGTTAGTTTTGTTCTAATCTTTACTTATTTGGGTCGTATGACGTGACTTACCTCGAATAAAGAGGCTTTCTTTGGGGAAAACTAACAAACAATCATTTCGGTTATTTTTTGTTCTAATCTTTACTTATTTGGGTCGTATGACGTGACTTACCTCGAATAAAGAGGCTTTCTTTGGGGGAAAACTAACAAACAATCATTTCGGTTAGTTTTGTTCTAATCTTTACTTATTTTGGGTCGTATGACGTGACTTACCTCGAATAAAGAGGCTTTCTTTGGGGAAAACTAACAAACAATCATTTCGGTTAGTTTTGTTCTAATCTTTACTTATTGGGTCGTATGACGTGACTTACCTCGAATAAAGAGGCTTTCTTGGGGGAAAACTAACAAACAATCATTTCGGTTAGTTTTGTTCTAATCTTTACTTATTTGGGTCGTATGACGTGACTTACCTCGAATAAAGAGGCTTTCTTTGGGGAAAACTAACAAAACATCATTTCGGTTAGTTTTGTTCTAATCTTTACTTATTTGGGTCGTATGACGTGACTTACCTCGAATAAAGAGGCTTTCTTTGGGGAAAACTAACAAACAATCATTTCGGTTAGTTTTGTTCTAATCTTTACTTATTTGGGTCGTATGACGTGACTTACCTCGAATAAAGAGGCTTTCTTTGGGGAAAACTAACAAACAATCATTTCGGTTAGTTTTGTTCTAATCTTTACTTATTTGGGTCGTATGACGTGACTTACCTCGAATAAAGAGGCTTTCTTTTGGGGAAAACTAACAAACAATCATTTCGGTTAGTTTTGTTCTAATCTTTACTTATTTGGGTCGTATGACGTGACTTACCTCGAATAAAGAGGCTTTCTTTGGGGAAAACTAACAAACAATCATTTCGGTTAGTTTTGTTCTAATCTTTACTTATTTGGGTCGTATGACGTGACTTACCTCGAATAAAGAGGCTTTCTTTGGGAAAACTAACAAACAATCATTTCGGTTAGTTTTGTTCTAATCTTTACTTATTTGGGTCGTATGACGTGACTTACCTCGAATAAAGAGGCTTTCTTTGGGGAAAAACTAACAACAATCATTTCGGTTAGTTTTGTTCTAATCTTTACTTATTTGGGTCGTATGACGTGACTTACCTCGAATAAAGAGGCTTTCTTTGGGGAAAACTAACAAACAATCATTTCGGTTAGTTTTGTTCTAATCTTTACTTATTTGGGTCGTATGACGTGACTTACCTCGAATAAAGAGGCTTTCTTTGGGGAAAACTAACAAACAATCATTTCGGTTAGTTTTGTTCTAATCTTTACTTATTTGGGTCGTATGACGTGACTTACCTCGAATAAAGAGGCTTTCTTTGGGAAAACTAACAAACAATCATTTCGGTTAGTTTTGTTCTAATCTTTACTTATTTGGGTCGTATGACGTGACTTACCTCGAATAAAGAGGCTTTCTTTGGGGGGAAAACTAACAAACAATCATTTCGGTTAGTTTTGTTCTAATCTTTACTTATTTGGGTCGTATGACGTGACTTACCTCGAATAAAGAGGCTTTCTTTGGGGAAAAAACTAACAAACAATCATTTCGGTTAGTTTTGTTCTAATCTTTACTTATTTGGGTCGTATGACGTGACTTACCTCGAATAAAGAGGCTTTCTTTGGGGAAAACTAACAAACAATCATTTCGGTTAGTTTTGTTCTAATCTTTACTTATTTGGGTCGTATGACGTGACTTACCTCGAATAAAGAGGCTTTCTTTGGGGAAAACTAACAAACAATCATTTCGGTTAGTTTTTGTTCTAATCTTTACTTATTTGGGTCGTATGACGTGACTTACCTCGAATAAAGAGGCTTTCTTTGGGGGAAAACTAACAAACAATCATTTCGGTTAGTTTTTGTTCTAATCTTTACTTATTTGGGTCGTATGACGTGACTTACCTCGAATAAAGAGGCTTTCTTTGGGGAAAACTAACAAACAATCATTTCGGTTAGTTTTGTTCTAATCTTTACTTATTTGGGTCGTATGACGTGACTTACCTCGAATAAAGAGGCTTTCTTTGGGGAAAACTAACAAACAATCATTTCGGTTAGTTTTTGTTCTAATCTTTACTTATTGGGTCGTATGACGTGACTTACCTCGAATAAAGAGGCTTTCTTTGGGGAAAACTAACAAACAATCATTTCGGTTAGTTTTGTTCTAATCTTTACTTATTTGGGTCGTATGACGTGACTTACCTCGAATAAAGAGGCTTTCTTTGGGGAAAACTAACAAACAATCATTTCGGTTAGTTTTGTTCTAATCTTTACTTATTTGGGTCGTATGACGTGACTTACCTCGAATAAAGAGGCTTTCTTTGGGGGGAAAAACAAAAACAATCATTTCGGTTAGTTTTGTTCTAATCTTTACTTATTTGGGTCGTATGACGTGACTTACCTCGAATAAAGAGGCTTTCTTTGGGGGAAAACTAACAAACAATCATTTCGGTTAGTTTTTGTTCTAATCTTTACTTATTTGGGTCGTATGACGTGACTTACCTCGAATAAAGAGGCTTTCTTTGGGGAAAACTAACAAACATCATTTCGGTTAGTTTTGTTCTAATCTTTACTTATTTGGGTCGTATGACGTGACTTACCTCGAATAAAGAGGCTTTCTTTGGGGAAAACTAACAAACAATCATTTCGGTTAGTTTTGTTCTAATCTTTACTTATTTGGGTCGTATGACGTGACTTACCTCGAATAAAGAGGCTTTTCTTTGGGGAAACTAACAAACAATCATTTCGGTTAGTTTTGTTCTAATCTTTACTTATTTGGGTCGTATGACGTGACTTACCTCGAATAAAGAGGCTTTCTTGGGGAAAACTAACAAACAATCATTTCGGTTAGTTTTGTTCTAATCTTTACTTATTTGGGTCGTATGACGTGACTTACCTCGAATAAAGAGGCTTTCTTTGGGGAAAACTAACAAACAATCATTTCGGTTAGTTTTGTTCTAATCTTTACTTATTTGGGTCGTATGACGTGACTTACCTCGAATAAAGAGGCTTTCTTTGGGGAAAAAAACTAACAAACAATCATTTCGGTTAGTTTTGTTCTAATCTTACTTACTTATTTGGGTCGTATGACGTGACTTACCTCGAATAAAGAGGCTTTCTTTGGGGAAAACTAACAAACAATCATTTCGGTTAGTTTTGTTCTAATCTTTACTTATTTGGGTCGTATGACGTGACTTACCTCGAATAAAGAGCTTTCTTTCTTTGGGGAAAACTAACAAACAATCATTTCGGTTAGTTTTGTTCTAATCTTTACTTATTTGGGTCGTATGACGTGACTTACCTCGAAATAAAGAGGCTTTCTTTGGGGAAAACTAACAAACAATCATTTCGGTTAGTTTTGTTCTAATCTTTACTTATTTGGGTCGTATGACGTGACTTACCTCGAATAAAGAGGCTTTCTTTGGGGAAAACTAACAAACAATCATTTCGGTTAGTTTTGTTCTAATCTTTACTTATTTGGGTCGTATGACGTGACTTACCTCGAATAAAGAGGCTTTCTTTGGGGAAAACTAACAAAACAATCATTTCGGTTAGTTTTGTTCTAATCTTTACTTATTTGGGTCGTATGACGTGACTTACCTCGAAATAAAGAGGCTTTCTTTGGGGAAAACTAACAAACAATCATTTCGGTTAGTTTTGTTCTAATCTTTACTTATTTGGGTCGTATGACGTGACTTACCTCGAATAAAGAGGCTTTCTTTGGGGAAAACTAACAAACAATCATTTCGGTTAGTTTTGTTCTAATCTTTACTTTATTTGGGTCGTATGACGTGACTTACCTCGAATAAAGAGGCTTTCTTTGGGGGAAAACTAACAAACAATCATTTCGGTTAGTTTTTGTTCTAATCTTTACTATTTGGGTCGTATGACGTGACTTACCTCGAATAAAGAGGCTTTCTTTGGGGAAAACTAACAAACAATCATTTCGGTTAGTTTTGTTCTAATCTTTACTTATTTGGGTCGTATGACGTGACTTACCTCGAATAAAGAGGCTTTCTTCGGGGGGGAAAACTAACAAACAATCATTTCGGTTAGTTTTGTTCTAATCTTTACTTATTTGGGTCGTATGACGTGACTTACCTCGAATAAAGAGGCTTTCTTCGGGAAAACTAACAAACAATCATTTCGGTTAGTTTTTGTTCTAATCTTTACTTATTTGGGTCGTATGACGTGACTTACCTCGAATAAAGAGGCTTTCTTCGGGGAAAACTAACAAACAATCATTTCGGTTAGTTTTGTTCTAATCTTTACTTATTTGGGTCGTATGACGTGACTTACCTCGAATAAAGAGGCTTTCTTCTGGGGAAAACTAACAAACAATCATTCGGTTAGTTTTGTTCTAATCTTTACTTATTTGGGTCGTATGACGTGACTTACCTCGAATAAAGAGGCTTTCTTCGGGGAAAACTAACAAACATCATTTCGGTTAGTTTTGTTCTAATCTTTACTTATTTGGGTCGTATGACGTGACTTACCTCGAATAAAGAGGCTTTCTTTGGGGAAAACTAACAAACAATCATTTCGGTTAGTTTTGTTCTAATCTTACTTATTTGGGGTCGTATGACGTGACTTACCTCGAATAAAGAGGCTTTCTTTGGGGGAAAACTAACAAACAATCATTTCGGTTAGTTTTGTTCTAATCTTTACTTATTTGGGTCGTATGACGTGACTTACCTCGAATAAAGAGGCTTTCTTCGGGGAAAACTAACAAACAATCATTTCGGTTAGTTTTTTGTTCTAATCTTTACTTATTTGGGTCGTATGACGTGACTTACCTCGAATAAAGAGGCTTTCTTTGGGGAAAACTAACAAACAATCATTTCGGTTAGTTTTTTGTTCTAATCTTTACTTATTTAGGTCGTATGACGTGACTTACCTCGAATAAAGAGGCTTTCTTTGGGGAAAACTAACAAACAATCATTTCGGTTAGTTTTGTTCTAATCTTTACTTATTTGGGTCGTATGACGTGACTTACCTCGAATAAAGAGGCTTTCTTTTGGGAAAACTAACAAACGAACCTTCTTGCACAGCCGTTCAGCCCTGTTCCACCACAGTGACGTCCCACTACATCGACATTCCACCACAGTGACGTTCCACTACATCGACATTCCACCACAGTGACGTTCCACTACATCGACATTCCACCACAGTGACGTTCCACTACATCGACATTCCACCACAGTGACGTTCCACTACATCGACATTCCACCACAGTGACGTTCCACTACATTGACATTCCACTACATCGACATTCCACCACAGTGACGTTTCCACCACAGTGACGTTCCACTACATTGACATTCCACCACAGTGACGTTCCACTACATTGACATTCCACCACAGTGACATTCCACTACATTGACATTCCACCACAGTGACGTTCCACCACAGTGACGTTCCACCACAGTGACGTTCCACTACATCGACATTCCACCACAGTGACGTTCCACCACAGTGACGTTCCACTACATTGACATTCCCACCACAGTGACGTTCCACCACAGTGACGTTCCACTACATTGACATTCCACCACAGTGACATTCCTCTACATTGACATTCCACCACAGTGACATTCCACTACATTGACATTCCACCACAGTGACGTTCCACTACATTGACGTTCCACCACAGTGACGTTCCACTACATTGACATTCCACCACAGTGACATTCCACTACATTGACATTCCACCACAGTGACATTCCACTACATTGACATTCCACCACAATGACGTTCCACCACAGTGACGTTTCCACTACATCGACATTCCACCACAGTGACATTCCACTACATTGACATTCCACAACAGTGACGTTCCACTACATCGACATTCCACCACAGTGACATTCCACTACATTCACATTCCACCACAGTGACATTCCACTACATCGACATTCCACCACAGTGACATTCCACTACATCGACATTCCACCACAGTGACGTTCCACTACATTGACATTCCACCACAGTGACGTTCCACTACATTGACATTCCACCACAGTGACGTTCCACCACAGTGACGTTCCACTACATTGACATTCCACCACAGTGACGTTTTCCACTACATTGACATCCACCACAGTGACGTTCCACTACATCGACATTCCACCACAGTGACGTTCCACTACATTGACATTCCACCACAGTGACGTTCCACCACAGTGACGTTCCACTACATTGACATTCCACCACAGTGACGTTCCACCACAGTGACGTTCCACTACATTGACATTCCACCACAGTGACGTTCCACCACAGTGACGTTCCACTACATTGACATTCCACCACAGTGACGTTCCACCACAGTGACGTTCCACTACATTGACATTCCACCACAGTGACGTTCCACCACAGTGACGTTCCACTACATTGACATTCCACCACAGACATTCCACTACATCGACATTCCACTACGTCGACATTCCACTACATCGAATTCCACTACATCGAATTCCACCACTTTGACATTCTACTACATCGACATTCCACTACATCGACATTCCACCACATTGACCTTCCACCACATCGACATACCTCCACTACATCGACACTCCACCACATCGACATTCCACCCACATCGACACTCCACCACATCGACACTCCACTATCACCACTTGTGAGTTGATTTTAACGTGGTGACAGCCCTGATGTGGTCCTTTGCGTTCGGGTGGGCTATAAGCATCATTACCACACACACACACACACACTCAAACGCACACATGCACACACACATACACACAAGACAAAAACTTTCATACATTACCACCCCACCTTCTGAACCACATCACAACTACGCCGAAACTGGCACCGTCTTTAGCAGCTTATTCCCTATCGGGAAGATACTTCTGGTACTGCAGCCATCAGTTTATTTCTGAATTGAATCGATTTCAGAGTGGGCTTTTCCATTGTCTCACTTATCCACTTTTGCCTCTGTGCAACTCACACATGGTTTGGACTTTGTTTATTCAGTATGATCATTTTTCTTTTCAGCTTGTGACTTTTTCATTTTCTAACTTATTCATTTTCGCCTCCATATTCTATTTCATTTTGGACTTTATCTATTCATTATGTTTTTTTCTCTCTCTCTTGAAATAAGAGGTTGACTGACTAGTCGATTGGCCACGATATAGTTCACTAAATGGTCGGTTTCCTGACGAATTAGACAACGTCAGTTAACAAGAGTATCTTTCTTCCGACTACTGGCATCATAGTGCCTTCAAAAGGGAAGAAAAAACAATAACAGGAAAGGAATAAGGAAAGGACAAGAAAAAAAAAGGGGAAGAAGGTAAAAAGGGTAAAAAGGGGGGAGGGGGTGGGGGAGTTAATCTAAATTGAATTACCTGGTATGACTTCAACATACTGTTTATGGAAAATATGGTTTCTACCTTGAATGACGTTATTTTTTTTTCTATGAAATTGTTTCTCTTGTTTGCAAATGATTCACGCTTGTTCTTGTTGATAATATGATTGTTGATTCCCTTCCCGTGCTTCAGATTTATTTCATTTTATTTTATTTTTATTTTTCTGTTGTCTTTTTGCTGTTCCTTTGAAAAAAAAATGTCACTCTGTGGTGAAATGTATAGTATACCCTAAAAAATGTATAATAATCACCAACATATTGTTATATTTGAGCACAGAATAAGCCTAAGGCTTGTTGTTGCTCAACTGTCCTGGTGAGCGTGAATGCATTGTTTATTTGTTTATTGAATAAAAATTACCTAAACCAACTTCGGTCAAGAACAAGTAAAGTCACTGGATGACAGTTTGTTTGAGGATGACATACTGTACCACATTGGGGTAACGGACGGGACTCCCACCAGTAAAACTCTGCCTGGGTTAGGTCTGCGATGCCTAGCGAACATAGGTTAGGTGTCCTATGTCTAGCTAACATAGGCTAGGTCTGCTATGTCTAGCTAGCATAGTTCAGATTTGCTGTACCTAGCCAAAATAGTTTCAAAATGGAGTGACTGAGTGTGGAGAACGAAGCAAAATTTAGAGAGGGGGTTAGTTACCGTCAAGGACATTGACAAAGCACAGGACAAAACACAATGCACTTCGACCTCTTGGGTCTTCTTCAGGCAAAAAAAAATCATATTTAACATTAAGGACAGTTGTTAAATGTGATCTCTCTTTTTTGCCTGAAGAAAACCCAAGAGGTCGAAATGTATTGCGTCTTGTCCTGTGCTTTGTTTGTCAATGTCCTTGGCGGTAACTAACCCCCTCTCTTTCTAAAATTTAGCAAAAATAGGTGAGGTCTGCTATTTCTAGCGAACGTAGGTTAGATCTGCTATGTCTAGCTAGCATAGGTTAGGTCTGCTGTGTCTGTCTAACGTAGATTAGGTCTGCTATGCCTAGCAAACATAGGTTAGGTCTGCTATGCATAGCTAACATCGGTTAGGTCTGCTATGTCTAGCTAACATAGGTCAGGTCTGCTGCGCCCAGCTAAAATAGGTTAGGTCTGCTATGCCCAGCTAACATAGTCTCCACCGTGTGTGTGTGTGTGTGTGTGTGTGTGTGTGTGTATGTGTGAGAGAGAGAGAGAGAGAGAGAGAGAGAGAGAGAGAGAGAGAGAGAGAGAGAGAGAGAGAGAGAGAGAGAGAGAGAGAGATTAAAGACAGCATAAGGTGAAACTTCAACTTTGTGACTAGCCTGTTTGTCATTTTGTCTCCAGGCGTCCGCAGCAAGTACGCTTTTTTTTTTCTTATATAGTCCAGTACTAAGTGGTGTAACTTGAAAGCATAGAACAATTTCCTGAGACTGTTGGGGTTTGGTGATCAGAGGTTGGTGGTGGTGGTGGTGGTGGTGGTGGTGGTGTGTGTGTGTGTGTGTGTGTGTGTGTGTGTGTGTGTGTGTGCGGGCATGTGTGTGTGTGTGTGTGTGTGTGTGTGTGTGTGTGTGTGTGTGTGAGCACGCCCGCGTGTGTGTGTGCGTGTGTGTGCGTGCGTATGCGCGTGTGCATGTGTGTGCGTGCGTGTGTGTTTGTGTGTGCGCGCGCGAGAGGCAGATCGCAGTTGATTATCGGCCTCTTAATCTGGCAGGCCCCACGTTGTCGCGAGCAGGAGTCGGTTCACTGTGGGCATTGTCAGGTCCTCGACTCCTGTGACAACCATGTACCTTCAAAGGGACCGGTGTGACACACCGAGTCGTGTTGTTCTTCACCGCAGGCGGTCAGTTTTGAGGGAAGATTGTCCGTCACCTATCAGTTCAGCAGTGAATGACAATAAAGCCAATCACTGACAGTTGGAGAGGTGTGCGTGAATTTCCTCGAGGCAGCGAAGTACGTTTCCTAGAGGCAGCAAAGAACTTGTCCTACAGCAATCGGTGTCTTTCTCACAGAAACAATACTGGCAGAAACTCTTTTGTAAGGGTGCCAGGGGGAAGAAGGAGAGGGGGGTGGGGGTAGGTTCAGGTGCGTGATTCGGGTGGGTACTCGTCTTTTCTTCAAAGTTTTATAGTGTGAGGCAGGAAGGGTAAGAGTGGTAGTTTGTCGTCTTTGTGCTCCGACAAGAGCGTTAAATGTTGTGGCAAGCGAGGGGAGGTTAGTAAGTGAAGCTGATTATCCCCCCCCCCCCCTCCGCCCCAAGGCATTGACGAGCAGTGAACGCCAGTCTTGGAAACAAAGGGAAGTGGTAATGAACAGCAAGTTTGCTGCCTCGGGGTGAGCTTCTTAAGTCTGTCTTTGTCTCTTTTCCAGGGTGT
The DNA here is from genome assembly GCA_016801955.1 of Conus betulinus. Lineage (NCBI taxonomy): Eukaryota > Metazoa > Mollusca > Gastropoda > Neogastropoda > Conidae > Conus > Conus betulinus. The sequence goes on from JADBJO010006802.1 coordinate 90,350, forward strand.
CGTTCATTGTGGCCTCTTGCAACATTTCCCACAGGCTTTGACTGTACCTCTCTCTCTCTCTCTCTCTCTCTCTGCCTGTCTATCTCTATGTGTGAGTGCGTGCGTGTGTGTGTCTGTGTGTGTGTGTGTGCTCGTGCGTGCACGCGCGCACGCGCGTGTGTGTACACTCAATTAAACTATCGTAAACTGTACTGATGGGCGTGAGTTTTTCCCCACGTCACTGAGGACCGTACAAAGGACGCCGCCCGTCCCCACACTGGTCAGCACCGCACGTAGTGGATGACGTCACTTCACGAGCCATTGTAAAGGGGGCTGAACACCGCCAGGATTCGAACGATTGCCCCCACCCCGCGCCTACCTTTCCCCATCCAGTGTGTGTTTGTCACACTGCAGGTGCTGAGACGTGTCTGTCTCCATTGAGGTGACTACCCCCGCCCCCTCTTTCTCCCCCACTACCTACAACCTCGCCTATCCAGCCTGTGTTACGTCACACTGTACGTGTTGACGACCCCCCCCCCCCCCCCAACACCCCCTCTGCCCCCCCCCTACCTTTCCCATCCAGTGTGTGTTATGTCACACTACACGTGTTGAGACATGTCTGTCTCCTTTAGGTGACTACCCCCACCCCCCACCCCCACCCCACCCCTGCCTCTTTCCACAACAATTTTCATTAGATGTCATGTTTCTCAGACAAGCTGTCAATCCGACAGACAACAGCAACTTTATGGACAGCTCAGACCTCGAAAAGAGATCCAGCTCCACAATTTGACTGATCCACATGGGTCATAACACCTTTTTTCAGTCAATTGTCAGTGTGTAGAACTCAACACCAGGGTGCTGTTTTCAGTCAATTGTCAGTGTGTAGAACTCAATACCAGTGTACTGTTTTCAGTCAATTGTCAGTGTGTAGAACTCAACACCTTTGTACTGTTTTCAGTCAACTGCCAGTGTACATAACTCAACACCAGTGTACTGTTTTCAGTCAACTGCCAGTGTACTTAACTCAACACCAGTGTACTGTTTTCAGTCAAATTGTCCGTGTGTAGAACTCAACACCGGTGTAAAACCCAGTAGGGACATGTTAATCTCTTCCTCCTGAGAGATTCTATAACAACATTCACTCACTGTCTCAGACGAAATGTGCGCTGGATCTAGTTTACTAGTCTTGAGACTAGGCATTGTATTCATGCTCAACATTCTAACAGGATAACTCTGTGGTAAAGTGGGATCATGAAATGGGGGGAGATTAATGGCAAATAGTTTTCAGAAAAAAAAAGTTCTGATCGCTAGCTTTTTAATCATAGATCTTGTTTGTATTGAGGATTAAAATAGGATTTTGCAGCTGGAAGGATCTAATTGGAGACAAGCATTTTCTGTTATTAGCTTTTTCATCCTTGTTTCTTTCACACAATAGGTTCACCGAGTTTTGAAACTTTCTCGCAATTAGGATAAAAAAAAAGAAAAAGAAAAAAAGGAGAGAAAAAAGCAGGCGATCTCTATCTATTGTTTCACTTTAAGACGCGTACAGACTACCATAGCAGGACATGGGCGTCACTCTCTGCCGTGGTAAGCTTCACCCTTTGCGGGGAGGTAACTCGACAAGTGACGTCACCTTTCACGCAGACGACAGAGCAGCCAGTACGCAGAAGAAGAGAGCGCTTTTGGACCATAGACGTAGAGGAAATTTCTTTCACGTCTCTGGTTGGACTGGTGAAGGAAATGGGAAGAAAAGGTTTCAGCGCGCATACGATACTGTTTGGCTCGTCTTTAATGGGATGAATGGCAGTTCCGTGTTTACTCTATGCAATATTTTTAAAATTATTATTCTTATGATTATCATCATCATTGTTACTATTATTATTACATCATTATATTTTTCAAGACGAAGTGACTGACAGCGGAAAATGAAGCAAAATTATTCCAATTACAACAATGATCATCATCCTATAGCAGTGCTGTTCTGTGTTGTTCCCATAGTACTGTTGTTCTCAAATGATCATCATCCATCAGTCCCTTGTGTGTGTGTGTGTGTGTGTGTGTGTGTGTGTGTGTGTGTGTGTGTGTGTGTGTGATGTTGTTATCGGCATGTCAACACTTTTCCCATTGATCATTTACATTCATTTTCTTTCCAACCAGTATTGTCATACTACAATTCTAATACCGAAACTATTTCACTTCTCAAAGGGGGTCATGTCGATGTGACCCAATATCGCTGTGACCCAATGTCGATGTCAATGTCGATGTCATATGGATAGGACTAAACAAGCGCGCGAGCGAGCACACGCACAAACACTCACAGACACACGCGCGCGCGCGCTCTCTCACTGCGCTGGCTCCCACAACCACACATACATGCACACACGCACACATACATGAATACGCGCGAGCGAGCACACCACCACACACACACACACACACACACACACACACACACACACACACACACGCACGCACGCACACACATACTCAGACACACTTCCCTTCTCTCCTCCGCACTCCTCTACACCCCCACCTCGCACCCTCACCTCCTCGCCCCTCTCCTGTGTCCTTCTCTCTCTCTCCACCACCTCTCTCTCCCTCACCCCTCACCTCTCCCCGTCCTGCCAACACACACACACACACACACACACACACACACACACACACACACACACACACACACACAGCAGACGCTGGAGAGACACAGATTAGACAGATTCAGATAATCTCAAATGTTTGGAGTGTCCCATTACAGACTGGAGTAGCTTAACTTCTCACCGTGCAGTGAGTAACTTTAAAATCCTATCAACGTGAGGGTGCTGAACAGGCTGATAACACAAATAGTAAGTACACCGATTGTCACCGCCTCAAAGACCCCAGGAGAAGAGCAGCTAACTTGTTTTAACCCCCCCCCCCCCCCACACACACACACCTCCTGTGTTTGCTATGATAACGCGCCACTGCAGGCGTGTGTGGGCCTCTCTCTCGTCTAGAGACAATACACAGATTATCCCTCGTCTAGAGACAATACACAGACTATCCCTCGTCTAGAGACAATACACAGATTATCCCTCGTCTAGAGACAATACACAGATTATCCCTCGTCTAGAGACAATACACAGACTATCCCTCGTCTAGAGACAATACACAGATTATAGACAGAGGCGGAAGGGAAACGGCACATACTGCAACGTTACTGACACTGAGACCAACTACAGATAAGACACTCCAAGCAAGATATCAGATAATTCAAAGCCACTCCCCAAGCTGGGGGGATAATCTCACCCCAAACGCTAGGGGAGAGCAGGTCAAAGACTGGCTGATTGAGAACAACCTGATCCTTATCACCAGGCCAGATGACCGGCCCACCTGCCTCTCACACGCGTGGAAAACCACACGCACCCCTGACCTTGCAATCGCCACAGAAGACATTCAGAAAGTCTGCGACATGCAAGTGAGCACCCAGCTGGGCGGCAGCGACCATCTGTCTGTTCTGTTGAAACTGTCCCTGACAGAACAGCCTGCCCCTCAGAGGAAGGAAGCCAGCTTGAATTACAAGAAGGCAGATTGATCTCAGTTTCAACACTCAACAGACGAGCTTTGTAGGCAAAGTAGCACTGACAACAGTAAGGATACCATTTTCACGTCAAGCAACTGACCAACTGCATACACCTGGCTGCCAAGCAGGGTATCCCAAGGGGCCACAGGAAAGATTGCAAACCTTATTGGAGCGACCAAATACAGACTGTCCGTGGCGAAGATACAGCCGCCAGAGACCAATCAGAGCAAGCTCCCTTCACAGAGAACAACATTCTGTACTGTCGAGCAAAAGACCGCCTTTGATGAGCAAAACTCCAACGAAGCTCGCAACATGGAGCAAGACACAAACACTGTGGAATCTGACAAAGGTCCTCAATGCTGAACAGTACCATGCACCAAGAGCAGCTCTCCTGAAAGATGACGGCCAGATTAGACAGGGAGGAAGGCAGCTGCCCTGCACGCAGACAACTTTCAACAAGACTGCTCTCTGGATGTGCCCAGGGAGAAGACTGTGGACATCAGGGGCTTAGGAAGAAAACCACGTACTCTCCCAGCATCACCTCCGAACTCACCATCCACGTACTGAACTGTGCAATTAAGCAGCTGAAGATAAAAAAAAAAAAAAAAACATCGCCAGGCAAGGACGGGATAAGCAACGACATGATTCGTCATCTTGGAGACTATACCGAACAGAAGCTTCTTGACATGTTCAACCAGTCCTGACACACTGGGGTGTTTCCAACAAGCTGGAAGTATGCCATTATAGTTCCCATCCTTAAGAAAGGAAAAGTCAAACACAGCAAGAACAGCTATCGTCCCATTACTCTCCTAAGCTGCTTCAGCAAAACTATGGGGCGTATCACCAACCAGCAGCCTCAGTACCATCTAGAAAAGAATGGACTGCTCACGCATACACAGTCAGGCTTCAACAGGAGCAGTGAGGGCCAGGTCACCTTGCTCACCCAAGACATAGAGGACAGCTTCCAACAGAAGGCGAGGACACCTGCCGTCTTTGTCGACCTTACCAAGGCCTTGGACAAGGTCTGGAAGGAGGGTCTCCTCTTCTAGCTGCTCCAGAAGAAAGTATGTGGAAAGACGTATGCCTGGACCCGGAGCTGCCTGTTTAATGGGACAGCCCGAGTCAAGCTGGAAGGTCATGACAGTCCTCCAGTAAAGATCAGAGAGGATGTACGCCAGGAAGGAATCATCTCACCGATCCTCTTGTCCATCTTCATCGATGATATTATTGACCGGTTGTCCTCCCATATTCCCCGGGCACTGCATGCAGATGACCCTGCTGTCTGGACCAAAGCAGAACACGTGAGCTCTGCCAGTATCAGGATGCAGGTGGCCCTGAACCACACCTCCGACTGGGTGAGAGAGTGGCTTGTCACCATCAGCAGGACCAACACTGAAGCCACCTGCTTCTCCCTCTCACCCATGAAGGAAGGAAGAGTTCACACTACGCATCAGCGGGCAAGAAATTCCCCAGCAGGACACCCCAACGTATCTTGGAGTGAAACTGGACTGAATACTAACCTGGTCTACGCAAATCAGCTCCATTTGTAGCAGAAGCCTCGAGAAAATGGTCCTGATGAAGAAACGTGCAGGAACAAAATAGGGAGCCAGCATGAAAGTCCTAAAGCAAGTGTACACTTCTACCATCAGGCCCCATGTGGAGTGTGCCTACAATGCCTGGTCAACGGCTGCAAAGACAACCTAGACAGCCTGACAAAGGTACAGAATGCCGACTCAGATCCTTGATTGGAGGCCTGAAAACTACTCCAATATAAACTATGGAAAAGACAAACAGGCATTATCTCACTAGAGAGACGACAAGAAAAACTCCTGCGGCGAAATGAGAAAATCAAAAGGCTACCTTCCCACCCCCTGCATTCCAAATTTAAGGCATCTACAAAGACCAGATTAAGACGACTGAACTCACGCTACCTCATAAAGACTCCAGGAAAGAACTTTAACCAGCCTGTCACAGATTCAAGTCAACCAATGCTGCAGGACTGGGAGGACTGGCAGGCGGACATCCCGCCTATCACCTTTAGTATATTGGGCATATAAGCCAAAGCACATCATACAGCAGAGGAACCCAAGTCTAGGCCCCTCAAAAACTCTCAACACCTCTTACCCATCTACCACCTGGGCTGGAGCAAACACAGACAGGTCAGTAGAAGAGGCTGTGAAAAACGGTGTAAGTGTCTCATCAAGTTCCAAGACGGCAGATCCTTCAGAAAGTCTGTGGCCGCAGGCACATATTCCACAAACTACCGAGCTGAAGCCTGCGCCCGCCCTACTCCTTGTTGCCCAGACCCTAACGAGGAAAACACAGCTCTCCCCACCAACACAGTCTTTCTGACAGACTGTCAATCCATCCTGAGGAGCCTCCAGACAAAAGGAGGTGAGCAAAATCAATCAGAGAGGAACTCAGTCTCCTCCAACAGAGAACTGCTGTAGTCCTGCAGTGGATCTCTTCTCACTGTGGCGTTAGAGGGAATGAGGAGGCAGACTGCCTGTCCAAGATCAGCAGCAGCAGGCAGGAACAGTCAGGGTATCCAACGTCCTACAATGAAGCTAAAACCATCCTGATGAACAAATTGAGGTGAGCGTGGAGCCACCATCTGGACACTTGGATTGAAGAGGACAGCATCCACCAACTCGACAGAGCAGCTCAAGTTACCATCTTCAGGCTGGGAACAGTACACTGCTAGCTCCTCTCCCATCTCTCACGTCTCGAACTCTGTCCTACTGACCAGTGCTCCCAAACTCCCACCCACATCTTACAGTCCTGCCCCTCCATTCAAGCCTTGAGAGACACCAGACGTTGCCCAGTCCGGTTGAGTCCAGGAGAAGTTGTGGGGACCGGTGGGGGTCTCTTCGACGGACAGTGGACTTTGCCTTACTAACTGGATTGAGGATCTAGCATGGCCAGGAACGCGAAAGAAAGTTTATGTCCTAATAGGTTGGTTCGGTCCAGATGAGTCCTTTGTTGCAATTGCGATTTGATTTAAAAGAGAGAGAAAGCCAGCAGGCTGGCGTTGATGTGGAAGGTATGTGTCCACTGGCTGTCTTCTGCGTCTTCTACCCCTCTGCTCTCTTCTCTACCTATATCCATTAACACTTTACATTAACACCAGGGAGCGCTCTGCCTGGTCACGTGACGAGGCTGGTTACTCCTTAACATTGCCCAGTCAGCAGGCAGAGGTCATAGGTCATCTTCATATTCCCCAGAAGTTTGTGTGTGTGATCTACTGTCTGGATTTTAAAGGGACAGTATCGTTAAACCTCCAGACGAAAGAGACAAACAAATTAGAAGATAAAATACGATGCGTTTCGACCTCTTTGGTCTTCTTCAAGCAAGATGAGCTACATTGAGGACAATGAAATGGAAGAACGAACAATCACAACTCTTCAGGGTTTTTTGTTGTTGTTGTTGTTTTTTTGCTTCACGTCATCGATGTTAGGTGTGCACTTGTAAAGTGGTGCTCGTTAAACATAGGTGGACATGGGGGTGGTAATGCGGTGGATGGGGACAGAGGGGACAAGGGTCGATGATGGGAGGTGAGGGCAGAGGAAGGTGTGGTGCCGAAGAAGAGAATGAGGACAGGGATGTTAGCACCAACGTACATACCCACGACACGTCATTGTTTGTGAAGGAACTCGGTGATGTCAACTGACACAGGCGACGCACAGCCTGTGCGCCGCTGCGCGGTACAGCTGATGGCCGCACTCACCACCGTCCACATCGCTATGGGCGCGGGAGGTGGAGAGAAGCCCCTGAAAAGGACAGGACACGGACTATACAGTGATCTGGTCAGTGTGCCTTTGGCGTTTAGTGGTCAGCAAGAAGAAGAGGACGGCCGTCGCCTTTTTCTGACTAGAGTAGAAATTCGTTGGCGGTGTCGTGGATCTTTTAACCTCACACAAACAAGTGATGAACTAGAGGTGAATATATCTTATCATAACACGTCGGCTGTTTTCTTTTTCTTTGGAGAATCCATGAGAGATTCTAAGAACTATGAAGAAAAGCTAAGACGGCTGTTCCGATTTTTTTTTACCCTTTCTGTGCGTATTAGAATATTAGTTTTCATGCGATCTGTATTGTAACAGGGTAATAGCTTTTTCTTTTGTAAAGACATTGTGTGGTTTTTCTCTTCCCATACCTGGTGTTTCACATTTTTGAAGGCAAGAGATTAACTAGACTTTTGTGCTTATTGTTTTCTGTCATAAGAAACATGTTTTCTCTCTCTCTCTCTCTCTCTCTCTCTCTCTCTCTCTCTCTCTCTCTCTCTCTCTCTCGATGTTCCCCTTTACTCTCGTGCGCATGTAACTGTTTCCCAGTTTCTGTCTTTGTTTTGTGGTGGTCTCTCTCAGCTTAATGAGGACTTGAATCATGGATAGGAAAATTATCACATATAAAAAAAAAAAAATTAACACTCATCTTGCCTTTAGAAAAAAAAAAGTCTAATTTCAGTCGATGTTGCATTTTGGAGGTGGGAAGACAGGGGTAAGGGACTATAGCGTACGGAAAATGTGTTTCAACGAATTGTCTCCACAGAGTTCCAGGTTATTGACGCGATCAGGATACCATAGCAGGGAAAAGAGACATAAGGCTACCGTGTGGTAGGTTGCGCTACCCTTTCTTAGGCTCTCGTGTTGATCTCTCTCTCTCTCTCTCTCTCTCTCTCTGTGTGTGTGTGTGTGTGTGTGTGTGTTCAAGCCCTCGTCGAGGACAGTCTTGAAAAAAAAATGAGAATCGACTTTGAAAAGCCACCTAACCCCCCCCCCCCCCCCCCACCCCTTCCGCCCCGTCTTCCCCCTCTCCAAACGACACCTACGCCCTGCCAAACTTATCAGGTGCTAACGCTGAGGTTGTTCCCCCTATGGCCCTGATGACGCTGATGTCAGCCACTTGAAGGGCGGCTTCTCTCTACGGTCAGAGTGATTAGCGCCGATTGTTCTTTACACAGGTGACACTAGGAGGCGCCTTGTTGGCTGGACAGTGCGTCTGCAGTGCTCACTGCCGGGGGAAGGGGGGGGTAGGGGGGGACAAATTCCGTCCACCTCTCCATCCACCACCCTCCCCCCATCCTCCGCATTCCCTGCTGTCCTCTCCCCTCTCCCTCTCTCTCTCCTCCACTTCAACTTGTGTCCTCTCTGGCTGGGAAACATCATTCTTAATTTGAAAAAAAAAAGGAAAGCCTTATTTCCCAGGGACCGTTTTTATTTTTTATAGAATGAGAAAGAGCACTGTCTTCGAACGTGGCAGCATCAACCTGTGCACAACGAATTTACATAATTAAAATGTGTGTGTGTGTGTGTGTGGGGGGGGGGGGGGGGGGGGGGGGATGGTGGTGGTAGTGGGAGGGGGGAGAGACCCCAAACTAGTAAATCATTACTTAATATTCAGTTTGAATTAAAGAAAGAAAAAATATCATCATATCGGTGTATTTCCTGTCAGATTCCTAAATGTTTTGCTAAGTACATATTTGTATGTGTAGTGGTGTAATCCTCATCTTGATCGTCCGAAGGACGGGAGTGTGTGTGTGTGCGGGGGGTGGAGGGAGAAACTTCTGAAGTACATCCCGGACACTCGTGTATGTATATCTTTTAAGGGGGGGGGGGGGGGGGAGGGGGGGGCGTTGGAGGAGGTGGGCTGTGTGTGTGTGTGGAGAGAACCTAGCAGGTTGCAAATCTGACAAGAAATCGGAGAGTGATTGTTTTTGACAAACTGTTAATTACATGGGAGAGATTCTCCAGGAAAAAAAGTTAGTATCTTAAAAAAAAAAACTGTCTGCAAAAGGGATGTTGTATTATTTGGAAATAACCTTTTTTTTTTCAAGTAATTTATTTCATTTCGCTGATGTTGTTTTTATTTTTCTCTACACTGGCAATCCAAATGCGCTGCTTTCATACAGACGTCACTGGCCACGCCTCGTCAACAAAGGACACAGGTAATGGACAACAAGTGTCATTAGGTGCTCGCCTGATAACTGCCGCAAGTTCATTTCATTGTCTAAAACGTCGATCCGAACTTGCACCCTGCACAGTGAAAGTGTCACATTGTTTATCTGCCCGGCTACAGACATGCAGCTGCTACTTCGGACGGCTGGGGATGATGATAACAGGCCAGCGCCAGTCAAGACCTCGCGAAAGCCTTCAGGGTGAGCGACGGTTTGGTCAGCGCGTGGAAAGTCCTCAAAGGCCTAACGAGAGCACAGAGGAACACTATCAGCAGGCAGTAAATTTTCTCCCGAAAGGGACTCTCGTTCCCACATTGATCTGTGGACGGACTGCCCATATTGTATATCCCAGTCTGCCCCACATTGCATGCCCCAATCTGCCCACAACGCACACCCCAGTCTGCCCACAATCCATACCCCAGTCTGCGCATACCCCAGTCTGCCCACATTGCATACCCCAGTCTGCCCACAATGCATACCCCAGTCTGCGCATACCCCAGTCTGCCCACAATGCATACCCAAGTGTGCCTACATTCCATACCCCAGTGTGCCCACATTCCATACCCCAGTGTACCCACATTGCATACCCAAGTGTGCCTACATTCCATACCCCAGTGTGCCAACATTCCATACCCAGTGTGTGCCCACATTCCATACCCCAGTGTACCCACATTGCATACCCCAGTGTGCCCACATTCCATACCCCAGTGTACCCACATTGCATACCCCAGTGTGCCCACAATCCATACCCCAGTGTACCCACATTGCATACCCCAGTGTGCCCACATTCCATACCCCAGTGTGCCCACAATCCATTCCCCTGGTCTGTCCACATTGCATACCCCAGTGTGCCCACAATCCATTCCCTGGTCTGTCCACATTGCATACCCCAGTGTGCCCACAATGCATACCCCAGTCTGCCCACATTGCATACCCCAGTCTGCCCACAATGCCACCCAGTCTGCCCACGATGCATACCCAGTCTGCCCACGATGCATACCCCAGTCTGCCCACATTGCATACCCCAGTCTGCCCACGATGCATACCCCAGTCTGCCCACAATGCATACCCCAGTCTGCCCACGATGCATACAGCAGTCTGCCCGCATTGCATACTCCACTCTGCCCACGATGCATACCCCAGTCTGCCCACGATGCATACCCACACTCTGCCCACATTGCATACCCCACTCTGCCCACGATTCACACCCCAGTCTGCCCACGATGCATACCCCAGTCTGCCCACGATGCATACCCCAGTCTGCCCACGATGCATACCCCAGTCTGCCCACATTGCATACCCCCACTCTGCCCACGATTCACACCCCAGTCTGCCCACGATGCATACCCCAGTCTGCCCACGATGCATACCCCAGTCTGCCCACATTGCATACCCCAGTCTGCCCACAATCCATACGCCAGTCTACCCACGATGCATACCCCAGTCTGCCCACATTGCATACCCCTGTCTGCCCCACAATCCATACCCAGTCTACCCACGATGCACATACCCCAGTCTGCCCACATTGCATACCCCAGTCTGCCCACGATTCACGCATACCCCAGTCTGCCCACGATTCACACCCAGTCTGCCCACAATGCATACCCCAGTCTGCCCACAATGCATACCCCAGTCTGCCCACAATGTATACCCCAGTCTGTCTGCCACGATGCATACCCCAGTCTGCCCACGATGCATACCCTAGTCTGCCCACGATGCATACCCCAGTCCTGCCCACGATGCATACAGCAGTCTGCGGACAGCGAGTTGTGACACTGCCTCATCGGATTGATCTGACTCCATAGTGTACAGACCTCTTTCTGGGCCAGGGAAGTTAATCTCATAAGTCTTGGTGGGCTTCCATTCCAGTGTTCAGGACAAGCTGGGTATTGATGCGGACTAGTTGAAGTTCTATGGTTAGCAGTTTCCCAGTGTTGTCTGTTTAAGGAAAGTATTCACAATGATTGTTTGAGTACTGCTTTCAGCAAATTTTTGGGGGACATTTTTTTTTTTGTCCAGTTCTGATGTTGAGGAAAATGTTAATTGTGGAGCACAGCAGTTGAAGTTTTTGTGCAGGTAGTTTCAACTGAATCCTGCAGGGAACGTATTCTCCATGATCCAAGCCAGGGAGCCAGCATCAGTGACTTCGCTCCAGTAACTGTTGTTTTGCTAATGATCAGTTGCTGGGTTTTTTTTTTCATTTGCACCCCTCCCCCCCCCCCTTTCCTCCCTCACACCCCTCTCTTCTTCTTCACGACCACCACCTCCTGCAGATCACACACACACACACACACACACACACACACACACACACACACACACACCACAATGGCACACGCAGAATGGCACATGCACATGGGCCCGTGCCCACCGACCCAATCACACACATAATACACACACAATGGGCTGCTTCCAACCTGTTCTTGCTCAATGTATCTTGTCGTTTTTTATTTTTATTTTTATTTATTTATTTTTTTTTTTTGTCTATTCTGAGACAGATAATTCAAACACAAATCCTGATACACACTAATTTCCTTCTTTGTGCCACAAATGTCATGTTGCAAGGCGTGATGATGCTGGAATCAGTTTGACGTGAATGCCTTCACCTGATTACCAGTGCCCTGCAAAACTTCTAGTTTCCATATGACGGCATAGTATGTTCTCGTTCACAACAATGCTCGCTCAAGAGTCAAAAACACACATATGCAATGGTAACATCGGTGCAGCCAATGTTAGTTTAGTTATAGGTACCCCCCAAGGTCTGAGACCAGCGCGCTGAGCAATATACAGGTCAGACATCTGTGAAATCCATTGGACCTTCGTCTTAAATCTCATCTCATCAGATTCATTTATCCATCAGTTTGTCAATTCGTGCGCAGTGTGGTCTAGAAATCTTGCAGAAGTGGTGTTTGCGTATATTGCACTACCCCGCATGGAATGATACCCCCTTGGTGAAAACTGACACTGCTACACAGATCTTGCTATTATCATAAAAGTCATGTCAGTCACGTGTTTTTGCCCGTGTCCTGGAATTTCCTTCCATTCCCAGTCAGCTTGCAGAGGTCACAGGTCATCACCATGTTCCCCAGCAGAAACAGAGAAGGTTTAAGTCAGGTTCACGGTTGTCCTCCCCCACCACTAAGTAAAACGAAAACTGCAGGTGAAGATCTGAAACACTGACTGCAACACAAATGTCAAAAGTGAAGAACTGGGTTCTCGAGTGTGGACGGGATTAGAGACTGGATATGCGCAATGGATTTCAATGTACATCATTGTTAGCTGAAATCAGATACTGCTGGCTGAAGTTTTGATATCTTCATGTTCCCGGAGATGTGTGTTCTGCTGTTTGGAGTCTTCCGCTTTACGTGGTTTCTGTTGATGGTCTAAACATCTTCATGTTCACTGGAGATGTTGTGTTTTGCTGTTTGGAGTCTTCGTTGACGTGGTTCTGTTGATCTTCATAGAGCAGTTGACTTTTGTTTCCGGACGGACTGGAACTGGATTTGGGTGAAAATATCTGAAAGAATGGTATGTGAGCATCTTGGTCTGTTTCTTCTGTCTTGGTCGTGGAACAGTTGACTACCTGCCTTTTATTGTACTTGCTGCTGCTGCTGTTGTTGTTGTTGTTGTTCTTCTTCTTCTTCTTTTTTTTTTCTTCTTCTTCTTCTTCTTCTTCTTCTTCTGGTAGGTGCAGTTATTAAAAAAAATCATAACAGCATACAGATCAGTGTAGGCTTTATTCACATAATCCCCCTACCTCTGTCCCTTTTTTTTTCCCACCCACCCTTCATTTTCCCCATCCCGTATACCCCCTCTCCCCCTTCCCCCCTATTTCTATGTGGCGGTCTTTTCTGTGCTTGTCTAACTATATATTTGTCCGCGTGCCTGCCTCTCAGTCAGTTTGTCCATCTGTCTGTCTGTTTTCTGTTTTCTGCCTGCGTTTCCCAATCTCTCACCCTTCTTGCATGTATCCTACAACTTTCCAGGAATGTCTGTTCTGGGTTCTCTGTGTTGTCATTTCTGGCCAGGCGATTTCGGTGTCCTTAAGCAGCATTCGTGTGGAGTTATTGGGCATGTATTTATTTCATCATGTGAACATGAGTTACCCTACTTTGTTGGTATTTTCTTGTTTGTTTGTTTTTCTTTTTTTTTCTTTTCTTCATCGACCTATCTATAGCCGTTAACCTTTCTTTCTTTCTTTTTTTTTTAAAAATGTAACCCTGGCTCTTTGCTTACTTGTTTTGCGATCTGTTTCTCTGTCTGTCTGTTTCTCTGTTAGTTTCTTTTTTCAGTGCATTGCTTAGTGTAATGACGGCTATGGCGCAACGCCTGTGTCAGGAGATGAAATTACAGTGGTCTGGAATGTAACTGTGTGGTGACTGTGCTGGGTATGGTGATTCGTGGAGAGTGGAATCTCAGGATGATCTACATGACCCCTCTTCACGCCCTGCCCATGTTCTCCATACACCCTGACCAGTCTGTGAGTCAGGCGCTGTCACCAGACATCCTGTTAAAAAACATTATCCCAGCACCCGTCAACCACCAGCTCATCAGAGGGAGTATCTGGACTCGTCACATCGTACTTAGAGGACGTCACTGTTGATAGTGTATGATACAAAAAAAATGGCTTGACCATAATTGCAAAAGTATGGGGTTTGACTTCTGGGCGTTCACAAACAACATTTAAATTGTTTGTATGAAAAGGTTTTACAGGATTATTTTTGCTAATGAAAAGAAGATAAATTAGAGACGAGCTTTATTTTGCTGACTTATCTAAGCCTTCCGTTTTTTTCTTTCCTGTGTTTTCTATTCATCTACTTTAGCAGGCTACATAATTTTCGCCGCATTTCTTAAGCATTGTCGCCATTTTGTAGCAAAAAAGAACCGAACTGTGTCTGTTAGTTTGTTTCTTGACGCAAGATGTGTTCCATAGTTAGACAACGATGCGCTGCCTGCCGGTCGAACTCTTCCCACGGGCCCGAGGTGAGCGTCCGACGAATGGCGTCCACTGTGACACAGACATCATCCCAGCCCACTGCTACCTTACAAAAAAAAAATGGAAGAAAAATGCCATCAGCATACACCATGATGCATTTTGGTTCGTCTGGGGTGAAATGAGGGCTTGATAGTGCCTACATGCCTACTCTTCTATTTCACTTTGATTACGTTTTTTGATTCAAATCTCCCGGCCCAAATCGGAATGGCTCCTCAGCCTTCTTTTTCCGTTAAAGCACGGGGTGAAAAAATTAACGAGATCAACGCCAAGAGGGTCTCTGACTAGTACGCAGCTGAAATGTGTAAATAAAGCTTTCTCTTCATAATCATCGGTTATTCTTAACATGTTTCTGCCAAATGGTCGTATTCAGTTTTATTAAATTATCCTGGCCCAAGGAAAATGCAAGCACGTTTGATAATGAAACCAAACACAGGAAAATGCAAGCACGTTTTTGATAATGAAACCAAACACAGAAATTAAAAGCACCGGTAGAAAACTTCAAAGATTTGATTTTAATAAACGGATCAGGAACTACGGCTAACCCATCCGCAATCCCTCTCGAAAGGCAGAATCCATCCCATATTGCCCGCTCCTAGGCCTTTCGTCCGCTGATTTGGACTCATCAGGGAAACATGGCTGATTGTGTCTGTGCTCCCTTGGTATCAAATGGGGATACACCACAGTCCATAATTCTGCGGCGTTCTCACCCACCAAGGGTTAAAAAAAATCCACCAGCACCATAAAGTGGCCAGCAAAGGATCGAAAAATGAACAAAAAGAAAGTGCGATAAGGAAGTCCAGTCCGCTGAAAAACTGAAATAATTATATAAACAGTATAAAATGCAGGGGGAAATCTTAAATCTTACATATACGTGCGCGCGCGTGTGTGTGTTTGTGTGTGTGTGTGTGTGTGGTGTGTTGGTGTGTGTGTGTGTCTGTCTCTCTCTCTCTCTCTCTCTCTCCTCTCTATATATATATATATATATATATATTTATCCATCTGATTCATGATTTATGTATGTAATTATTTCTTCAACCGTTAGTTTATTATTACTTCGTTGTGTGCTTATTTATTTAATTCTGTTCAGTTTAATTTAGAATTAGACATTTGTTGACTTATGAATTCATTCATGTGGAGAAAAAAAAAAATAAAAATGCGCAAAATGTGACATGAATGTGGTCATCGACGGGCTCAGACACGGCACAAGCACTGTCGGCACTCAGACAAGGCACTGCACATGTCGGCACTCAGACACGGCACTGCACATGTCGGCACTCAGACACGGCACTGCAACATGTCGGCACTCAGACACGATGGCACTGCACATGTCGGCACTCAGACACGCACACTGCACATGTCGGCACTCAGACACGGCACTGCACATGTCGGCACTCGACAAGGCACTGCACATGTCGGCACATGATTTGCAAGTGAAGTTTTAAGGCCCCCATTTCCCAGCCTAACCGCATTATGGTGGAGGGGAGGCCCTGAAAAGGGTCACAGGATATAGAAAGGACAGCAGAGCGTCGCTGAGGTGACGTCAGTCACACAGAGGGATGAGTAGGGAATGACTCAAGATACAAATGAACACACACAACAAGAATGTAAAGTAAGGAAATGTAACATGAGTGTACAAACTAGACAAGTGAATTTTCGACACAAAGTCTTCATCAGATGCGACAGTTGCAAACAAACAGAACGAAACGAGCGAGAGCTCTGACAGTCACGTTACGAGGCCTGCTTACGTCCGCAGTGTCCGTGTCCCCGACCTTCCTTGCCTTCGCCCAGAAGGTCAGCTGGCAGAGCCGAGGTCGCAGGTTCGCCCAGTCAGCTGCAGAGAGGTCGCAGGTCTCGCTATGTTCCCCAGCAGAACTGAGTGGATCCACCCCCCCCCCCAGTCAGGCTCGCATGTTGTCCCCCCCCCCCCCCCCCCCCCCCCCCCAACCCCCCACACACACAGAGGAGTCAGCTACAGTTAAAGTGCTCCCATCGGATTCAGAGAATATGGTCACAGAGATCGCAGAAGTTTGTTTTTTTTTCCATCACCACTTGGACCGACCTTATACACCCGTGTTTTGAAGAAGAGGTAAGACATTTCCATTTTCAGCATGTTGTCTGGTCTTTCTTACTGTAGGTTGGCGTGTCTTCGTTTTTTCTCTGTAGGTCTTCCTCTCTCTCTCGTTCTCTCTCGCTCCTCCACCTCTCCTCTCTCTCTCCCTCCTCCTCGCTTCCTCTCAAAAAAAAAGCGGAACAATCGGGTCTCTCTCTCTCTCCTCTCGTCTCTCTCTCCTCTCGCTCTGTCATTTGTTGTGTTGTTTTGTATTTTGTTCCCTTTTGCGATTTCATTTTTTCTGTGTGTTTTACGATTGTGTACCAATTTGTTTACTTCAGTCATGTTTCTCTCTCTCTCCTCGTCTCTTTCTCCTCTCCTCTCCATGCTCTCTCTCTTCTCTCTCTGATCTCTCTCTTCTCCTCCTGTCCTGTGTGTGTGGGTGTTGGTGTGTGGTTTCTCTATGTGTGGTGCTTGTCTTGGTCTCTTTTTCTCCCATCAGTGTTTCCATCTCTCTGTCTATTTCTACATGGTTACAACTGTGCATGGTCTTCTCCTCAGTCCTGTTTTGCCTGACTCGCTCGTCTCCTCTTTTTCTCTCGTCCCCTCTACTCTCTCTCGCCCCCCTTCTCCGTTCTCTTTCTTACTCTCTCGTCTCTCTCTCGCTTATCTCCCTCTCTCTCCTCCCCCTCTCCTCTCTCCCTCTCTCCTCTTTCTCTCTCTCTGTATGGTCAGATTTTATGTCCTTGTGTTTGTTTTCGTTTTTGTCTGTCTTGTTTGTCTTTCCCTTCTGTTTTTCTGTTCGTTTCTACGCCTCTCTCTTTTCTCTTCCTCCTCTCAACGTCCTTCCCTCTCGTGTCCTTTTTAATCTGTTTTTTAATTTCGCTAAATAATTATTGAACATCTCCCTGTTTGCTCCTCGCCTGTCTCCTGTGTTTGTATGTTCTATCACTGTGTTGTGTGTGTGTGTGGTGTGTGTGTGGCACTTATTCCCGCTGTTCCCTCTAGAAACTACCTGCCTAGAGCTCCACAAGACGTTGACCAGCGACCCCATGACCTACTTACCCTAGACAATGGCGTAATGGCCCGTCAAACGCCTCGTCTTGAGTGTCCATTACGCCACGATCAACGGTAAGCAGGTCACTGAGTCGCTGCTCACCGTCTTGTGGTGAAACGGGTGGTTTCTGGAGGGCTTCTGGTGTGGCTGTATGGTGGCTATGGTACCATGCCCGCGCCAAGAGATGAAATTAGTGGTCTGGAGTTATGGCCTTCATATTGAACAATTTTCTTTGTATTATGTTCTATGAAATTAGTGGTCTGGAGTTATGGCCTTCATATTGAACAATGTTCTTTGTATTATGTTTCTTTACATTGTGCAAAATTTCATGTGTCTGCTTACATCCAGCAAACTGAAAATGGACAATATTCACTGACTAGCTCGGTCACCTGAATTTCCCACAGCACTGACTGGTCAGTAGTTTATCATCACACACACGCGTTCGCATACACACGAGCGCGTACACACCTGCACGCGCGCACACACGTGTACACACACACACTCACACACCACACACACACACACACACACACACACACACACACACGCACGCAGGGACGCACATACTTACACACAGCCAAACAGACACACACACACGCGCGCGCGCGCGCGCGCGCGCACACACACACACACACACACACATACACACACACACATCTGCGAATTGATTTTAACTTTTCTGTCAGAAATGCAAACATACATGCTACACTTTTTTATGGCAAAGCTGCATCAGTTACTGTGACGTTTTGAAGCTCAAATGCGGCAACATTTTTCAATTTTGCAACAAGATGCATCGTATGAAATATCCCTACGATCTTATTCCACAGAAAATGCAACATCTCCAATTGCAACATTTCACGTCGGAAGGGCAGCGTTGAAGGACTACAATATTTTATGGACAGCAATCATGTTTTGTATGAAACTTTCGTGAAAAGATGTCGCGCGACTAATTTTGTTAGATAATAATTTTGTTGCGACACTATTTTACGAGGATTACTGTCGCTGCGACACGATCCCACGACGGCGTGAGAACTTTTCTGCACGCAGTTCAAGAAACCTGATTTCAGTATGGATAGCTCTCTCTCTCTCTCTTTTCTCTCTCTCTCTCTCTTCCCCCCCCCCCAGGTCTAAACCCATCTGACTGTACTACCCCCCCTCCTCCCTCACTCCCCTCAACCCTACACCTTCCCCCCCCCCTCTCTCTCTCTCTCTCTGTCTGTCTGTCTCTCTCTTTCACATAGACACACGCACCCAGAGTCCGCACCCCACCTCATTTTTTTGCACCCCCCCTTTTCAGTGTGTGTGTGTGTGTGTGTGAGAGAGAGAGAGAGGAGAGAGAGAGAGAGAGAGAGAGAGAGAGAGAGAGAGAGAGAGATCAGTTTTCGTGGCAGTCCTCCACCTCCAACTTATCACCTAGCAAGTGACATGATAAGGTGGGTACTTAGAAAGTGCCGCCGGTGGCGTGGGCCGCTGATGATGATAACAGTTTGGGAGCAGCGTGTGAGGCGCGCCAGCCCCACGTCGGTGGCTTTGAAGAGGGTGACACGCAGCCAGAACAGAAGGCGTTGTGCCTCCTGCCCGTGTTGTCTGTCGGCACACGGGGACCAGGATACCCTGTATCCTCATCCACCCACCAGTCCGAAGAACTGCCCCACTTTGCCTGCAAGCTATACAAACATCTCCCTGCATTGCGTCTCTCACTTTACTACTACCCCCTCTCTCTCTCTCTCTCTCTGTTATCTATGGTAGGTTCTTCTTACTGTACTTTTTTCGTCACAAGTATCCATCCTCTCCATCATAGATGATGTATCCACTACGTTCCTTCGTCTCATTTATTCATCTGCTCTTTTTCGAATTAATTGATAAATTTGTTCAGCATTCTATTGTATTGTATATTTGATTATTATTTTTCTTTTCTTTTAACTCAAATTTAAAACCTGTTCAAAACAATGAAAATTGGAAAAGGTGCCTGTTGCATTGGAATAAAGAAAAAAAAAAAAAAAGAAACTGGACTCGGAGTTACACAACAAATCTGTAGAATTGCCGTAAAAAGTGAAGATCAGAGCGCTCAAATTCACACAAACGCATGGGTGCCTTGAGGCCATGGGAAAGAATGAATCAGAAAGGCAGGACTGGGGGAAATGGGAAGGAGAATTAGGGGGTCAGAACTGGATGGGATAGGGGATGGGAACGCGCGCGCGCGCGCGCGTGGTGTGTGTGTGTGCACGCGCACGAAAGTAGGGATGCACCCAGCTACAATTCCTTCCCCAGTCTTGAGACCCCTACCCCACCCTATCCATGCTTAGCCACCCGCCATTACTTCCCATCTCACCCACGACGCTTCCATGCCCCTCCTTCCCCGAAAGGAGTAAGGCGTCTTTGAACTCACCGTCAACGTCAGCTCATGCTCCTTTGGCTTCAAAACAGAGACCGCCTCTACCTCTCCCTTTCGGTCCCCCTCTCCCTCCCTCCCCCCAACCCTGCCACATCCATCCTCCTCTCCCACCACTCCCACATCTCTTCCCTTATCCCTCCCCCACCACCATCCCTCCCCCCCGCCACCCTCTTCGAAGCGAGTTAGGCCGTCGTTGAAGTCACCGTCAACGTGACGTCATGCTCCAGTCGGCAGGATTGAGAAACGGGAAAGCCCACCCCGGCTTTCCACCTCCTGCCCCCACCTCCTCCTTTCCCTCCCTTTTCAGCCTGATCTCCCCACCCCATACCTCCTCTCCTCTCCCCGAAAAGGGCGTAAGTCGTCTTTGAACCACCGTCAACGTTGGATAATGCTCTGTCTGGCGATTTCATAAACTGGTCACAGGTGCCGAGGTAGCGTTTGAAAGTTACGCTTTTGATGCGCTAAGAACTGGCGACTACTCGTTCATCTCGACATGAAACACACGCACGCACACACGCACGCATGCACGCACACACACACACACACACACACACGCACACACATATACACGCACACACACACACGCACACACACACACACACACACACTCGCACATTCTGATTTCAAGCCCATGCCCAGCAGAGATGTACCTTTTGTCTGTTTCCAATGCATGCTTTCAACCAATAGAGAGTGTTTCAGTTTCACTGGCATTATGTTGCCCGGTAAGAGCGTTGCATCTGTAGATCTTGCACAGGTTCAATTTTTTTTTTAGTCAGAAAAGGAATGGGTTTCTTCAAGATGAAATAGGTTATTGAGAAAATGACTCATCTTGGCAAGAAAGATGAATGTAAATAAGATCAGCGTGTGTGTCCGTGCATGTGCTTATGTGTGTGTTAGTGTGTGTGTGTGTGTGTGTGTGTGTGTGTGTGTGTGTGTGTGTACAGATGTGCATGAATATGTGTTATTTTTAGGCTTGTGTGAGCATGCTTTTGCACGCACGAATTGGCACATACATGCATATATATATATATATATATATATATATATATATATATATATATATATATATATATATATATCTGTGTGTGTGTGTGTGTGTGTGTGTGTGTGTGTGTGCCTATGTATATGGGCGTATACGCATGTGCGCGCGCGTGTGTGTGTGTGTTCGGCTGTCGGACAATGATGTCCTTTGACGGCCACTTGACAGCAGGCTTCATGAAAACCTTGTTCAGAGATGTCCCCCCACATGATGTGATCTTTGAATTCCTGAGGGAGATCATCATCATTTTCATCTGATCTAAGATTTTACAGAAGAAAGATTTTTTTTAATGAAATATCCGTCGTGTTTTTAGAAGGTGTATTATAAAGGGTTTTGGGATTTTTTTTTTTTTCAATGACTTGCGAATTGACTGGAACGCCGTGACAACCCTGATTATGGCCCTTCCAGGTCGCATGGGCTGTAAGCAACTCTCTCTCTCTCTCTCTCTCTCTCTCTCTCTCTCTCTCTCTGCCAACTTGATCCGGCCGGCAAGTTTTCACAGCACTGCATCGATCAGCGGCACTTTAAAATAGTGCTCGTACTTTTAAACTCATGGTGTTTATTTCTTTGCTTTTAAATGTTTATCCCCGATTTCAACTTTGTTTTCACACAATGCAGGATTCTGTGTGTGAGAGCCCCGCTACCCGCTGCTTCTACTCTCAGAAAAACATCGCGGAAATGTTCTTATTCACTTACATTACATTTTCAATTGGAATCTCCCGTACAGTGGGAAGGCGGGTGTCCCTAAATTAGAACTCGGGTTGAAATGTGGAAACGGGGACAAAAATAACTTTTTATTCATCATCGTTTTTTTCTACACACGTATCTGTCCACGGGTCGTGTTCGACTTGAGAACGATCCTAGCACAAGAGAAATGCAAGAGCGTATGATTGTGAAGTCAGATGCTAGCCTGGGGTGTCGCGTGAAATCTGGGAACGTGATATCTGGGAAGGCTTCCCAGATATCACTTTTTCTTTTCTTTTTTTTTGGGGGAACGCGTGCCCAAAATGTACTGTGGTATCTGGGAAGGCCCGTGATATCTGGGAACGTGGTCTTTCAGAGCTCAGAAAGGCAGAAAGAAGATGAGAAAAAAAAATGGATTTTCGAGATAAGGTAGGAAACAATGTATTTAGGTGCAGTTGAGATCTTTGGCCTTCTTGTCACTTTTTTTTTTTTTTTTTAATTCATTTCTTGGCATAATTTTCACAGAGTACACAGATTTCATCACACCAGTTCCCAGATTTCACGATTGGAAGTTCAGGAAATCTGGAAACGCGCGTTCCAAGATATCACGGTTCCCAGATTTTATACGACACAGGGCTGCCAGCAACACTAAGTGCCCAACTTACCTCCCCTTCCTCCTCCGGTCAGGATTTCATGAAGAAGAAAAATGCTGAACATTACAAAGCCGGCGATCGTGAAATGAGGTGACTGCCCATCTTGGCGAATAACACACCAGAGCACCTTAATTCATCTACGTGTACATTTTGTGTGTGTGTGTGTGTGTGTGTGTGTGGGTGTGTGTGTGTGTGTGTGTGACAGCGTTCCCATGGGTGTATCACCCATATTTCATGACTGGAGAGCCCACCGGCAAAAACAACAACAACAACAACAACAAAAAAACACCTCCATCAAGCAACTGCCGTGTGCATCCCTCAGCCTCACTCGTTGCTGTTGCGCTGACAGGTGATGACAGTACACCTCCAGTCACGGCCAAGCTTTCGCCATGGTGTCTTATGTGCTCTCTGAAGAGAACCCCGGGTCACAGTCTTTCCTGTTGTCGACAGGACTTTCCCTGCGGTCAGTGAGTCTATCCTCGCCGTCACTGGACATTTCGCCAGAGTCGGCCAAAATGGCAGACAGGGCAGAACGCTTTGCCAATACGGACTTGACCGTACAAGGCGTCACAGAGATGGCGTCAATCCGTGGCCCCCGAAATAGAATAAAACAAGTATTAGATGTACAACGTCAAAAAGTTTTCCGTACTTTCTGTTTATTGATAAAGCCTGCGTAGACTAAGAAAACCTTGGCGAAAATGCTTGTCATCTGTCGGAAAGAACAGCCGGGTGCGTTCTGATTCTAGCCTCGTGAGAGCTGCGAGCCATAGGCAATCGCCTCTTTTCGTGACGTCACGCCTGGCTATGTCGGGCCATTTCTGTTTCGGGGGCCTCGGTCAGTCACACAAAGG
The DNA here is from genome assembly GCA_016801955.1 of Conus betulinus. Classification (NCBI taxonomy): domain Eukaryota; kingdom Metazoa; phylum Mollusca; class Gastropoda; order Neogastropoda; family Conidae; genus Conus; species Conus betulinus. The sequence continues at coordinate 113,569 of JADBJO010006802.1, forward strand.
AGCCACGAGCCTACGTCAGAGGGACCCTGAGGCCAGCGCGGGGGCTGTACGGTCACGAGACGAACCCGGCTTGAGCCAGCAGTGTCCAGTTTCCTACCCTCCTTGCCATCCATTCCCTGGCAGCAGAGCAGAGCAGGCCACCGCCACTTTTCTCTTGCCATCCATTCCCTAGCAGCAGAGCAGAGCAGGTCACCGTCACTTTCCCAGCAGAAGAGAGTGGGTCAGCCCGGGGTTGACGTTGTCCACATCCCACACAGTGGAGCCAGCTACACGTGAAGTTCTGTCATCGGATTCAGAGATCACCTCAAAGATGCCGAGTTGTTTTCTCCACTTGGATCCAACCAGAGACTGATCAGTGGATCCGTTTGAGTCCACTCCTTGTTGGGCTGAATCAATGTGGGGCTTGATGACGGATCCAGTGTGTTCTGGTGTTGGTTTCTTCCTCCTCCGCCTGCTTCTGTTCCTTCATGAGGGTCACAGTGACTTTGTTTCCCAGAGCCAGGGGTGAGTTGGGGTGACCCCTGTTTTTGAAGTAGAGGTGGGACCCATTTGAGCATGTTTGGTTCGTTATCTGTCGTCTCTGTCTTTAGTTCTCACGTCCTGCGTTAGTGTCTCTCAGTCTTTATGTTTGCTTTTTGATAGTTTGTTAATTTCTTTACCTGTTTCATTGTCTATTTTTTTTTTTCTGATTGAAATAGTTTATGTTTTTATTTCTTCGTTTATTGTTTGTCAGATTCTCTCTCATTTTATAAATGGTCTGTTTATCTGTTTTTCTGTTTGCTAGTTTCTATGTTAGGTTCTCTGCCTCTTTCTTTGCTTATTTGTCTACATTTCTGTGTGTGTTACCAGTCACTTTGTCAGTGTCATAGTTCATGACAGTTCCTCTCTGTTGTCAGTCACTTTTGTCAGTGCCATAGTTCATGACGATTCCTCTCTATTATCAATCAGTGTTACGTTTGAGACTGATGTTTGCTTCCCTGTACGAACATGAAAAACAATTTATTTCCAGTAAAATATGTATATTTGACACGGATATCGAACAATATTTGTGGTAACGATGTCCCTTCGTTGCCATGTCAGACATTTAACGTGTGCATGCACGACACAATTAACTCGTGGAAAAGAAAGCAAGCAAGCAGGAAAAAAAAGAAACCAGTGGACACACAGGAGCGCATCCCTACTTTCCTTTTTTTCCCCTATCTAGTTGTTAAATTTTATGTAAACTTAAGGTTTTAAGAGACTTGGATTTATCACTCCCCCTTTACACTAACACATACACAGACAGACACACACCACACACACACACACACACACACACACACACCACACACACACCACACACACAGAGAGAGAGAGAGAGAGAGAGAGAGAGAGAGAGAGAGAGAGAGAGAGAGATTTAAAGGCGGCTGAGAGAGAGAGAGAGAGAGAGAGAGATTTTACGGTCATTCCTTTCTCTCTGTCTCTCCTCTCTCTGTTTGTCTGTCTGTGTCTCTCTTTTCAACCCCCCCCCCCCCCCCACACACACACACACACACACACATCACACACACACACACACACACACACACACACACACACACACACACACACACACACACACACACACACACACACACACACTTATTTACGGGAACAAAAGTTTTAAAAGCAGTGGAAGTGAAATTGGAGAGAGAATGGGAGTATACAAAGAAAAACCCTGGACAAACCGGAACATTTCTGTGTGTTTTCCATTTTCAGTTTTAAAGATGGCCATGTCATAGACATAAATAGAAAATTTTTCTGTCACTGTTTACCCCCCTTGTTTCTACATTAAAAAAAAAAAAAATCATCAATCCGAATGTGTATGTACATTAAAAAAAAAAAAAAAGAAAAGTAAAACAGAGAAAACCTATTACATTTACGCTTCTACATTATTTAATCTATAAGCTATAGGGCGTGTTGGGAGGAAAAAAAAGGATAAATGGATGTTTAAAACAAAACAAAACAAAAAAAACAAAACAAAACAAACAAAAAAAAACTGTTGGCCATATAGATACACATCTTACATGTGTGCAACGACGGTATAGAAAAATAATCCTTTAGTAATAATGATAATGATTGTAATGATGATAGTAATAGTAATGACGATAATGGGAAAAAATAATAATAATAATGATTGTTGAAATAACATTCTGACATATGCAATTCAGCCAATGGTGTTACGTCGAAAATCGGTTTCTAGTTAGAAGTCTGTCTGTCCCACGATGGCTGCGAACGAACGGACTGATCAGACAAACCACATGCCGAGCACCGCCCGCAAACGTATACACGCACAAGCATTCTCTCTTCTCTCATATTTGTGTGTGTGTGTGTGTGTGTGTGTGTGTGTGCATTTTTTCTTTCATTTTTTCATGCCTTTTTGTTCGGTGTAGATCATTTCGCGATATAGTAAGTGGAAGTTGAAAGCACTGAATCTCGATTTCGCATTTATTAATGTTCATTTTTTTTTTTTTTTATATAGTTTTTTTGACTAACGGATTTCTTCTTATTCAGAATAAGGTATATATGTTTCCTCGTAGATTATACGTTCATACATTTAGATTAGCAGTTCACTCAATGCGTAAGCTGCATGCCCGTTTGTAAATGAATGAGCCGAATTACCAAAATAATCAAAGCCCAGTTGCGGCATAACGTTGAACATGTGATCCACACAGATAACTAATTGACAATGAACGTTTGCTTTCAATACGTATAACAAAATTATTTGAATTCTATACAAAGACTTCTTCACATCTAATAGTGAATGATACGTGCAAGATATAAACACACACACCACACACACACACACACACACACACACACACACACACACACACACACACACACAGAGGTTTAAAGGTGAAAAAAGAGAAAGCAGAAGACTCAGAAACATTGTTACGGACATTTTCTTTCTGTCTGTCTCGCTCGCATACACACACACACACACACACACACACGCACGCACGCACGCACGCACACACACACACTCTCTCTCTCTCTAGCTCTCTTTCTCATTCACTCACTCACTCGCTCACAAACGCACACACCTACACTCACACACCTATCTATCTGTCTGTCTATCTGTCTGTCTATCTATTTATCTGTCTGTATGTTTGTTTATCTATCTATCTATCCATCCAACTATCTATCTATCTATCCATCCAACTATCCATCTATCCATCCCAACTATCCATCTATCGATCTATCTATGTATTTATCTATCTATCTATCTAGTGTCTATCTATCTGTCCATCTCTCTCTCTCTCTCTCTCTCTCTCTCTCTCTCTCTCTCTCTCTCTCTCTCTCTCTCGCTCTCTCTCTCTCGCTCGCTCTCTCTCTCTCTCACTCTGTGTTACGGTGCAAATGAGGATCCCGGCTCGATTAGCTGGAGTTCCGTCAGTTGGTGGCCAGCCTATTTCACCAAAGGACTGGGATGGATACTGCAGGACCAGCATGTGTTGGCACTGGAGCTGCCGACGTCAGCATATAAGACAGTTGGCTACTCAGGCAAATTTCACTTGTTGATTACTTTTTACGTGGAAATCTTTGATTACTATTCCCTTGAACATTTTCAAGCATTCTCTGCACTGAGATACTGAATTATTTTTTTTCTCTTTAAACAGATTGAAACTGGGATTTTTGTGTCAAGTGATACACGCGCATGCTTGGTGCTCCTTCTGTAAAATAAAACGGGGCATCCAAGGTTTTCCTCAGTTCACATAGAAACCGGACTTGTTTTTAGGTTAGTGCCCTAGACACACTATGAGAACAGGTCACGGCAACAGAAGGTAGGGCTGGAAACCATCACAAGAGGAACATCCGATTAGCAATCCAGGGAAGCAACCCAAAGTCAACGCATACAAAACTAGAGGTTTCCTCTCTTGCTGCGGGTTTCCACCTGCCGAGTCGCTTCC
>JADBJO010006803.1:0-5000 GCA_016801955.1 Conus betulinus
ATCCTGTATGCGCATTCGTTTCCTGTTACAGTTTAATGCATATTTTCTGTGCAGTGACCACTGATCGATCTACATGCCCCTCATTCCCATCGCAAAAGTACCAGCCACTCTTTGCCTTTCATTATAACCTTAAAAAAAAAATGCTGTGCTCAAAGGTTCCACTTCTGATTCCGACCCGTGAATATCCATACAGATATACGAATGTTCTACATTCCGACCTGGTTACCGACAAGTTTTTCTCTCACAATATTGGCTCGAGGTCATATTTCTCGTTGACAGTAGCTAGTCCAAATAAGATCGATCGCAACGTAATACCAACGGTTGACCGTTCAGTGGCCACTCAAGCAAGGCTGATAGGTTCAGTAACTAGCAGGCTAGCGTTTTTTATCATTGTCTTCATACAGGTCAGTGAAAGTTGTTGGCCGACAGGAGTAACTTGCACCAATGACCTACCAACACTTGTGAAAGATAACACTGATTGGCCCGTGAAAATCAGCCCTTCTCACGCATAACGACGGTCAACTGCAGGTCAGCTGGGAAAATTTTGTTGAGTTTCCAAGCGTTGATTCCAAGCTTTCTACAGTGGGTAGCCGGGAGGGACGAGGGTGGGGGCAGGGGTCATGGCGTGTCTAATCTCAATGCATCGCAAGTTGATAAACTGCGTCTTTTGTCGAATACGTCAGAGAGAGAGAGAGAGAGAGAGAGAGAGAGAGGTCATGGAGCGTCTGACTTCACGTTTTTTGACGGATGCGGTCCATTGTTTATAAACTGCTCTGCTGTTGAAGTCGTCACTGGTATGATGAGAGACAAAGCATTTTGCCATACCGACCCACAGAACATCTTTTTGACAGTCTCAGACTTTACCTATTCCAATACCATACAGTTGACAACCGACTGGATATTCGATTTTTGTGTTTGGATCCATTTCCTGAGCGGTTTTTAACATTAAGAACGATACACCTTGGTGTTTGGTTCCACCGAGGTTATTGATAAAAAAAACATCTGCACAGCCTTCGTCAGTTCTTCTTGGTAGCTGTCTTTGTCTCGGAGGGTGTGGCTCATCACACACGGACCAAGACTGCTTTATTGAGTGTGGTTTGACCGTCTTTAAAGTTAGTGGTCAAGCAGCAACGGCGCCATGTGAACCAGTAGACTACATTTTTGACGCAAAGGCTTCTAACCGAGACAGAGAACGAGCAGCAGCACTGAAGATATTTTCAAGACTTTTACTTAACACCAGAAGCCGTGTCAGCGCAAAGGCAGCCTCCGAAGACCGTGGGGAACCTCTGCATCACTGCCAGAAAGCCCCAACGGCAAAATTCGGGTCAGCCTACGTCACACACCGCATTTGCGACACTCGATCACACACACGGCATGTTTACTCCATACGCGCGCATCTACTATCATTCATCCAAAGGAGAGCCTGTGGAAACAAGAATTCACTTTTTTTTTGAAGCTTCCTTTACAAAAATGTGTTAACACAAGAAGAAAAAAAAATCACAAAATTCACAACAGTAGCTACATGACACCATAGATGCAGCTTACATTTTTTCCGTTCAAAAAGCAGCATATAGATAATAATTTCATGTTTCTCCTTATATATATATATATATATATATATATATATATATATATATATATATATATATACGTCTCTTTAAAATACACCTTCTGAAAAACACACCAGAAACTGTAAAAATCTTTCTTCTGTAAAATCTCAGATCAGATGAAAAATGTTAACCTCTTTCAGAAATTCAAAGATCACGTCACGTGGGACATCTCTGAGCATGGTTTTCAAGGAGTCTGCTGTAAAGTGTTTTTGTCTCACATCCTGCAAGTCCCAATACTCTAATAAAATCCCAACACTCTAAAAGAATAATTATGTTTCAGTGTGAGTGGAACATGACATGGAATGCACCACTAGCAAAGCAGCATATAGATAATAATTTCATGTTTCTCCTTATATATATATATATATATATATATATATATATACACGTCTTTTTAAAATACACCTTCTAAAAAAACGCACCAGAAAACTTGTTAAAAATCTTTCTTCTGTAAAATCTCAAATCAGATGAAAAATGTTAACCTCTTTCAGAAATTCAAAGATCACGTCACGTGGGACATCTCTGAACATGGTTTTCATGGAGTCTGCTGTAAAGTGTTTTTGTCTCATATCCTGCAAGTCCCAATACTCTAATAAAATCCCAACACTCTAAAAGAATAATCATGTTTCACTGTGAGTGGAACATGACATGGAATGCACCACGGAGCTTTTTCACATTTTAAAAGAATGGGTGTAAAACGAGTGGCCTGTAAGCCAACGGCACAAGCAATGTTTTGTCTTTACGGCCGCCTCTGGAACATGGTAAAAAACTCTTTCAGGTTTGGACAGATTTTTTAATAGTTTGTTATCTGTCTGCAAGTTCCATTCCTCTTGCCAGAGTCTTTGACATGAAGCCTGTGTTTTGGGTTTCAGATCAGTGTGAGGGATAGACAATCAGCTCAACTCTCTCTTTGTGGCACTCTTGGCAAGTTGATCAACCACCTGTTGCCTTGAATGCCCACATGGCCGAGAACCCAAGCAAAAACTATGTTGTGTCCATCTGATTTGAGAGAGGTGTGCAGTTTGAAAACAAACTTTCAGCAGTTGAGGATGCTTGAGATTACAGCCGGAAACGGCCTCCAAAGCAGAAAGGAGTCTGACAAAATGAGGAAATTATGTTTCAATTTAGAGTCAGGACCAAGGCTGTCAGCTCAGCAGTGTAGATGGAGCTGTCAATGGAATGTGTTCAGAACAGCTCTGTGGAGGATCCACTGCACAAAACACAGCAGAGGCAACTCCCTCCTCAGATTTGGAACCGTTGGTGAAATTTTTTTGAAGGATGGGAACTTTGAACACAGTTCAGCATAAAGGGACTTGCATGCCAAGGAACTATAGTGGAATTTTTAAGGTACGAGGCTAAATCAAACCGGATCTCTGGAAGAGCGAAGCAAGTCCATAGTGGGTCATCAGGAAACTTGGAAAAATCACAAACTACTCCAAAGTCTATATCTGCTTTGTTCAAAAGGGGAAGAATACGAATTCCCAAGGGTGGAATGGAACTGGGGTGGTCATCGAATTTCGTTTGGAACTTGGGGTCAAACACACGGTCATATGCAGGGTTTTTAGGGTTCAGAAGAGATTCAAATAGTAGTTCAAGGCAAGTTTCAGTCGACGTTTTGAGAGGGATAGTTCTCCTGCCTCAGCATACAGACTGTAAACAGGGGTGGTGCGGAATGCACCCAGGCACAATCGAAGCCCCTGATGGTGGATACTTTTCAGGCAGGAAGGTCTGGCTGAGCCATACACTATACACCCATAGTCCAGTTTGGAGCAGATCAGAGCCCTGTAAAGATACAAGAGAGTTTTTTATGTAAGCGCCTTAATCTGTGTGTGTCACAACTCTCAGAGTGTTTGTACTTCTGACATGCAGTTTTAAGTGTTGGATGTGATTTGGTTTTTGATTAAAAAAAAATTAATAATAACACCCTGAAATTTGGATTCTTTCATGGCTGGAATGGTAAATTTGTCCAGATGAATTTCAGAATCAACAAAGAACTGACAAAAATTTTGACAATGGATTGACTGTGTTTTGGTGCATGAAAAGGTAAACCCGTTTTCTTCAGCCCATTGTTGAATCTTATTAACACAAAGCTGAAGTCAACGTTGTACGATTATGGAAGAGGCTCCAGCTGCTGTTCATTGATGAAGGTGTTGCGGATGGTGGTTTCTAGATGGACTAAATGGTTGACTGTCAAATGGTACTTCCAGAACCCACACTATTCACTGGCTAAAAGGTCATCGGTTTCCAGCTTCCACATCGGTCGTGAGTTTGACCATATTTTCCATTAGCTTGCAGAGACAGCTGGTCAGAGCTATTGGATAATAGTTTGAAGGGTTCGTAAGGTCTCTTTCGGGCATTGGGATTGGAATGATCATGGCTTTTCGCCAGGAAAGCACCCTATGGTCCAGATATGGTTGTAGACTTTTAGAAGGGTCTGCAGACAGCTATCAGGGAGATGTTTCAAAAGCTGATTATGAATATCATCCATGCCCAGAGCAGAATCGTTGCGGGTTTGCAGAGTTGATTTCAGTTCATCAATTGAAAAAGGTAGATTGTACACTCCAGAGTTGTATGAAGTTAAACTGTATGAACATTTTTCTCTTAGTTGTTTGGCTGAAGATTTACTTGAGGAAGATGAGTTCTGTTAAATGGTAGAGGCCAGCAGATGGGCAACAGCTTGTTTGTCAGTTATCAAAGCACTGGCATTCCCTGAAACCCTTTCTGAATTGTAAAAGGACTTAAGCTGAATTGGACTCTCCTGTTCAGTTCTCTCAACCACAAGCCAGGAAGCCCAGAATCCTGTCCTCCTTCTTGTCTCTGTGTCCAAGTGGCTATCCACATCCGAGTCCCTTGGTATTGGAGATACAAGTTTCCTTTTCTTTTGGGGTGGAATTGTGTGTGAAGCCACTTTTTGTTGTTCTTAATTTCATCTCTCCCTTACCCGCCGACCACAGAGTCCAACAAGGGGGCCAGGGCCAAAAAGTCACTGTCTTGACCCCTTGCAAGCTACAGGAGAGATATATGACAAACAGGAGCCCATCAACCATATCCTCCCTGATCATTCTCAATTTCTAGGGTCAGAGAACTGAGCACTGCTGGGGTTACCTTGGCCAGCCGGAGAACTGCCTGTCTTGACCCAGCCCCATGCAGGGGTAGCCGATTGATACACCTGGGTCAGGGTGTATCTCCTGTCTAGAAGAGGTCCAAGCCAAAGAGATATGATGAAGGCACCTGCCCTCTCAATCACCAGGATCTCATTCCCCTCCGTCACAGGTTGTGCCACATAGCAAACGCAGAGGAGTAAGAAGACCACAGAGAGAAAAAAAGAATGTGGTAAAAAAGACTTGAAGGGAAGACGAAGATAGAAAAAAGCCAAGTGAAAGGTGGGTT
>JADBJO010006803.1:12500-22500 GCA_016801955.1 Conus betulinus
AGGCGCACAGAGTTCCTCTGCAGCTTTTCGTGGGATTCCATGCTGGTCGTGTTCCTGGGCGACCTGGGCAGAGTTGTCAGACGTTTCAGCAACTTCCTGGATTTGATCCAGGTGAGGTCTGGAACCCCTCCGACCATCCTCTGACGCCTCATGGCCGGTATAGTGATGAGCTTTCTCATGAGTAGCACACTGTCCATGGCTTTCCCCCCATCTTGACTACCAACCCGGGGCAGTGTCCTACGACTGGCTGAACGCACGAACGGCTCCTCGTGTCTTTGGCTCATCAAGCTGCCGTGAACGTGGGTGCTGGGGAACTTACCAGGAAACATATAGTCAGCTTGGGTGTCTGGATGGAGGGACTGAACTGAGCCGGTAAAACGCTGAGGATCGTCGATGCTGCCGTAATACCACAGTTTACCTGGGCCCTCAGCGTTTGGACCGCCATGGATGCCCGACCTTCTTTGCAAAAAAATCTCCAGTAGCATGTGTTCTTGCCAGTGGGCCGTCAATGCTGCCATAGTCCACCAGTCTCTCATTGTTGTCTGCAGGCGGCCGCACTTGGTTGAAACGTGGCTGTAAGTTCTGAGGTTGAAACACGTTCCTGTGGCTCCCTGCTCTGATCAACGGATAGTGGTGAGTGGCTACGCCTTGCTGCTGACGCTCGAAGTGAGCGACGCTGCCATAACTTTGCAGGCTGAGTCGATGATGATCGAGTTCTTCGGGACACAGCAAGTTCCCCACACTGCTAAACCGTTGTCTCTGCTGCTGAGGCGGCTGAGCAGGCAGAGCGTGAGAAGGAACGGTTCGCAATGGTTCACCGCTACTGTAAGGGGCAGGATCCCCCTGGAGGCTGGAGAACCGGGGCCGTGGAACCACTTGTTCCATTTCCGCTTGACGCTTGGCAAAGCGTTCAGATTCGTGATCTGTTCGCCCGGCACCGTGAAGGTTTGTGTGATCAGCGAAAGCAACAGATTCTTCAGTATGCTCCCCTACATCCTGCTGCATAACCGCTTTCTGTCGGAGTCCATCTAAGTTAGTGCGGTCCGCAAATGTAACAGAAGCGCCCGATACTGGATTCAAGCCCACACGCCTGGTGTTCAGCTGTTGTGGTGTTGATGAAGATGTCTTCAGCGTCACTGTCATCTTCTCCGAGGAGAACTGACCTCTCCGGGGTGTTGTTGGGCATGGACTGTGGGGGAGTGGCGGAGAGTATGCTGTCATCATTGTCCAGTTCAAACGTCAGAGTTTGCACTGGGGGTGCTAAGCAGGACTTCATCGACGGGAGGTGCGGACTGGTAATACATGTTCAGGTCATGTGAATGACAGGCTGACGGATCAGGTTGTTCTAGACTGCTTAAACCTGAGGGGGTCCTCCTCAGTCAAGTCGGCCGGTTGTTCGGACTTCTCCAGAGTGGTGTTGTACGGATTGACCAAATCTTCGTGAGCCGTGGCATCGCGCCTAGGCTTCTCCGGGGTGTTGTTGAAGAGAATGTGGTGATCTGACGTGTCTGACAGGAGGAGAACGCCCTCGCTGCTCTGCACGTTGGTCTGGTCAGCGAAAGTGACCGCTTTGCTGGGAGAGTCGGTGAGCCGCAGACGTTTGCAGGGACTGATGAGTCGGTCTCCACCGCTGGTGGCGTTCTCCTCATCGCTGTCGGCAGGGAGGGAGGATGGCTGCTGCATCTGGTCACGTCGTTTGAGGCTGCTGTCCATTGTACTGCCCACAGACGAACAACACAGCTATTCAATCGCACCATCATGCCGTCTAAACTTCGTGACGTAACTGTGTTTTGTATATCGTCGGAAAAACACACACACACACACACACACACACACACACACACACGTGCGCGCGCGCGCGCGCACCTTCTTATACTAGTCAGAGTCTGCGGAAAAAGACAACCTAAACCTTTTCAAAATGAGTAACTGAATTCGTTATCCTACAGTTATCAGGAACACACAAAACACCACTCGGGTTTAAACAACACCGACCTACCATATTTTCGTGTGTGTGGCTAATAGTGATAGCAAGACAAACCAATCGATCAGTCACGACTCAAATAACATTCAGCATAACTGAAAGACAAGAATGAATGCGTCCATCCATTTCTGAGAAACATCACACAGATCATAATTTGCTCGAATGAGCACACATGTGCAATGCACGTAAACAGGGCCACCTCTCCCACCTAATATGATACCTACTAGATCAACAACAACAAATCTTCCACCCACCCACCCCCTTCCCTGCCCCCCCCCCACTCCCCTGCACCCCTTCCCAATTTTCCACCTTTTCAAACAATGGAAAAGAACAAATGAACAAACGACACAAGAAATGGAAAGAAACGACACCAGAAATGGAAAGAAATGACATCAGACATGGTAAGAATCGGTACAAGTATGAAGGGCCCAGCAGTCCCCTACAAGATGTGCAAATCCGCTGACAGACAATTGTCTGGCTCGTGCCAAACATGCCGGGACAAGTTCAGATCATAACGCTTCTTTGCCGGCAGCTGATGAGGCAAACCAGTCCGACAAACGGCGGGACAGTGTGTGTGTGTGTGGGTGTGTGTGTGTGTGTGTGTGTGTGTGTGTGTGTGTGAAGTGTGATATAGGTATGTGTGATGTGTGTGTGTATACAATATAGGTGTGGAAGATAGATAGGTAGGAAGATAGAAAGACATAGGTAGGTCGGTAGGTAGGAAGTTGGACCAGATGATATAGATTGGGTAGGTTTACAGACAGGTGTCGTACATGTACGCATGAGTGCACTTGTTCATGAATGATCACATGTGTGGATGTCATTGGTGGATGTATACTGAAACACAGTATATGTAGGGCCTATCTTAAGTACGTTGTCTATTTTAGCATCTTGGGAGAGAGAGAGAGGAGGGGAGAGGGGGGGAGAGAGAGGAGAGAGAGAGAGAGAGAGAGAGAGAGAGACAGAGACAGAGAGAGACAGACAGGAGACAGACAGACAGACAGAGACAGACAGACAGACAGACAGAGACAGTGAGAGAGACATTGAGAGAGAGAGAGAAGAGAGAGAGAGAGAGAGAGAGAGAGGAGAGAGGACAGACGACAGACAGGGGAAACGCGGGAAAATCAATAAAAAAGAAAAATAACTCTCTCTTCTTCCAACACGAACTCCCAATAAGCAATTACGGTATCCAAAAAAAAAATCGCTACATGAATTTTTAAACATACAATAAGATTAACATTTCCTAACAGTGGCTTTGTATGAACTGAGATAAACTAAAAATATCAGTGTAACCGAAAAAAAAACTTGAATGCTTTTCTTGATCAAGAAACAAAGTGGTTCTCTTGCATGAACAATACATACGGATAATTTCTTTTCAGGATAAAAAAGTCAAATTTTCGATGAAAATAAATGGTTTGGTCGCTTTCTCTCTCTCTCTCTCTCTCTCTCTCTCTCTCTCTCTCCTCCCCTCTCTCTCACACACCACACACACCACACACACACACACCACACACACACACACACACACACACACACACACGTGCACGCCAGCGCGTAAAGCACACACTCATTTGATTTGTTCAGGAAACGACTATTGTTAAAAGAACAGAAATATGAAGGAAATTCAAACAGCAAAAGAGACGCCACGAAGTTTGAAACAAAAGAGCGATTGTTGCTCACCACTGCCGGTATTTCCACACAGCGAATGGCACCCCTAAATAAAAACCAGTCGATACCTCTATGCCCCAAACCCACAGCCCTCACCTATCCCCAACATCTGGTACCACTTTCAGTATCTCGCTGCCTTCAGTTCCTTTCTAACTGGTGGTAATGGCACTGGGAGCATCCCCCCCACCCCCCCCCCCCCCTCACCAGTAAACACCCAAGCCTCTCTGTTCAACCACCGTCCGGTGGTCTTCATTTCCTGGCAGGTCCGTCCAAATTAACCGTTATCAGCCTGTCCACTTGCAGCAGTCTGGCACCGTTGACTGCCCTTTCCCAACGCGGCTGTCAATGAGGGTCGCTGGGAGGCTCGCTCCATCCTCACTGAGCGTCGAGTTTGAAAGTCGGTCTGTTCCCATTGATGTTAGCGTCAAATCGGGAACTGGCTATCAGCCCTGGCCACAGGTGTGTTCAGACTGTACAAAATGCGATCAACCTGACAGGAGCAAGGCTAGGAAAAAAGAAAGAAAGAAAGAAAGAAAGAAAAGAAGAAGGGGAAAAATATACTAAAGGAAGAAAATCATCAGTTTTGACGTTCTGATGAGCCATACACAGTTGTTTCAGCAACTCTCCAATGGCGGGATTGCGAACGTCTGGATTGACATCACGTTGAGCTTCCTCTTTGTAAGACGATCGGCCTCCTTCACTGGAAGTTTCGGACCCTCGGCCCACCGAGAACTCCGCGGAATCGGAGTTTACTCTTATATACTGAGAACGCCAGAGGTGGAACCCTCCACGCTGGGTCAGTGCATGGATATCTCAATCACGCTGGTTTGTTCAACGTCAACACAGGGGGACTAACATCTTTGACCGGTCCGCCTGGGAACCTTATATATACGAAAGTTCTCGCTGATCCAGTCAGTATACGTGTCGAAAGTGTACAGGGATCTCGCGGCAGGAGGACAAAGACGGGGGGGGGGGGATAGAGGGGACGGGTCGGATGAGGGGCACATGAGGGAGCGAGAACGGGTGTTCGCGGGGGGCGAGGCCTGCCAAAGATGGAAAGGTAAGAAAGCAACATTGTGAGACCTAAGTTAATTTCATGACCCCCCACTGTCTACACCGTTCTTCAGCAATGGATTTCAATGGACTGATGACTTGCTACACGGATTTTTTATGTCTTCTCGCTGACTGACAACAAGAAACGCCGTTTTTTTCTTTCTCATGAAATGAAATACAATGCAATGTAGAACTTTCTATTTCAAAATACGACCCATCATTATTCTGAAACTTTCCTTTCCAATTACAATATCGTTTAACCTGTGTAAACAACAGTGTCACTGGTTCTCAAGCAGTCAATAAACGCGCGCACATATGTCTTTGTATGTGTGTACATGGTAGTGTGTCCACCCGCGCTGCCTGCATGTGTACATGTATGAATAAGCGCGCGCATGTGCGCGCATGTGTGTGTGTGTGTGTGTGTGTGTGTGTGTGTGTGTGTGTGTGTGTGCGCGCGCGCGCGCGTGCGTGAGTGTGTGTGTGTGCGTGCGTGCGTATGTGCGTGCCTGCGTATGCGTATGTGTGTGTGTGTGTGTGTGTGTGTGTGTGTGTGTGTGTGGTGTGTGTGTGTGTGCCTGCAAGCATATGCAAGCGAGGGTGTGTGCAAGAGAGAGCAAACATGAAGAAATATCACTTTACGAATTGTCTGTTGGGTCTGCCCATTGGTCTTAGATTTACGCGTACTGTTCAATTTCGTGTGCTTGCTTAACTTTCTAAATGATAAAACCACTCAAGACCTGATAAACTCCGTCAAGAATCTGTCCAGCTTTCACTCACGTATCCGTCTATCTCTGGAGATATTAGCTACGGTCATCTCCTCTCCGCGAACGGAACATCCGAGATTTCCACCTCCGCTCATCAAAACGACTTTTTTTTTTTTTTTTTGCACACACACACACACACACACACACACACACACACACACACAGATCCAGCGAGAGAGAGATATACCGTGCCGGAAGTGGCACAGCCATGACAGAGAGTAGTGACCCTTTGATAACCCCGTGATGACCACAACCACTCCCCACCATCCCACACAGTTTTTCAAAGAAGCACAAATTGAATCAACTTGGCCAAAGAGGGACCCCCATCCCACGCCCCTTTCAGGAGACGGTCTTTTTCATTAGCCCACATGGAGCACAAGTGAAGTAGCAATCGCCGACGCTCTCCTCATCCAACACAGACCAAAAGAACACTGTGACTGGTTGTTCCATTTGAAGTCTGAAACAACTAACAGGCTGTATGAAAAGTCACAAGACTTCTGAAGAAATAGTTTTCTTTTCTCTCTCTTTTTTTGTATGTATGTAAAACGTTTGCTTTCATACAAAAAAATGTAAGGTTTTTAATCAACTTTTTTTTTTTTAAGCTTCTAACCACTCTTATCGTCATGGGTGTCCTTCAATTTCGGCATCACCGACGTTCATTCAGGTTTAGTTGCTTGGGTTTCAGTCTTGTCCTCCATAACGCAAGAGACAATTTACACAACAGCAGCATATCTCTCCTACAACTCCCACTGTATCGGAGTCTCTCTCTCTCTCTCTCTCTCTCTCTCTCTCTCTCTCTCTCTCTCCTCTCTCCTATTCTTCATGCCGCAGGTAATGATAGCCTGTGCACTGCCCGCATCATGGCCGAGACGTTCAACACGTGTCGGCTCAACCCAAGAGACAAAAAGCATCCTCTCACCCCCAGAGAGAACATCCCCTCCCCCTCCAACCCTCGACCCCCCCCCCCCCCCCCCCCCCCCCTCTCGCACACCTACATACACACACCACATGACATCCTCAAGGCCTCAGCCTCAAGCCGCCGATGACATTAACTCCCCTGAAAAATGACGTCGGTGACGTCACAAAGGCCCCAAGAGACCGATCCTCCTTGCGCTTTCTTCAGCAAGACTTTGAACATCATGGTCAGCCAGCGAGATTCTGACCCGGCCTTGCCCATGTTGCGGTCGTAAGTCAGTCACTGCTGCCATGGGACAAACCCGCCCCTGCGTCGGAAAGCCAGCCGCCAGCGCTGGTGTTTCCCGTTCTTTCACTGCACGCAACGATCCGCCGGTCTCCCGTGGTCCTCCCTGGGCTGACATGTTTTTCAAATCATCTTGACCCCGCTGAGAGGCAA
The DNA here is from genome assembly GCA_016801955.1 of Conus betulinus. NCBI lineage: Eukaryota > Metazoa > Mollusca > Gastropoda > Neogastropoda > Conidae > Conus > Conus betulinus. The sequence goes on from JADBJO010006803.1 coordinate 19,321, forward strand.
ACAGCGCCCCCCCCCCCCCCCCCCCCCCCCCCCCCCCCCCTTTCGGTCTGGACAAACGACGGGACTGGCGGCCCCAGCTCGTCCCCCGCTCAGTCCTGCATGCAGAACAGTCCCTGCTGAATGATCTGGGGTGGAGGCTGTTTTGAAGGGTATCCAGTCATTCAATGACTGGAAACGGTAACTTGCGTCGTCAGTGGTTTTACCGAGAGCGATATATAAATGTAAACATACTTGTAGTCCTCGCGGGGACCATTGTCAACAGCAAAACACAGGCGATGGATCATACATCCTGACGGTATGGTCTCCAAACGTGTTTACGCACACGCACACACACCCTCACCCTTATCTGTGGGGGGGGGGTGGGAGGTATACATACATGGCAGAGAGAGAGAGAGAGAGAGAGAGTACAACTTGTTACAAAACACTTGTCACACAAAAACACACACACACACACACACACACACACACACACACACACACACACACACACATTGCCTGGCCCACATAACCTATCCCCACTTCGGCGGAAGCGTGATGGTAAAGGTAGCAGCTTGTCTCCCCTTGGGTGGGATGGCACTCCCACTCCCTCCCTCCTCCCCCCCCCCCCCCCCCAACCCCCCCCCCGGTCCCCCCTCCACCTCCTCACAATGCTCATTGATAGAAATGCTCAATCCCCCGCTTGGCTTGAGCACAGCTCTCTCTCTCTCTCTCTGCACCACTCGCCGCCCCGCCCCTCCCCCCCATCCCCCCCCCCCCCCCCCCCCCCCCCCCCCATCGTGTCATTCTATCAAGACCACGAAACAGGTAAGAGGGCTACCTGAAAGGCGGTCGTTCTCAACGGCGGCAAGATGCAACTGGTATTCAGTCCTTTAGTATGTGAAATTCACTTAGAGAGAAAGACAGAGAGAGAGAGAGAGAGAGAGACAGGGGGGGGGGAGAGAGAGAGAGAGAGAGAGAGAGGAGGGAGAGAGAGAGAGAGAGAAAGCGAGCGGGGCGAGCGAGCGAGAGAGAGAGAGAGAGAGAGAGAGAGAGAGAGAGAGAGAGAGAGAGAGAGAGAGAGAGACAGAGACAGAGAGACAGACAGACAGAGAGAGACGACAGAGACAGACAGATAGAGAGTTCCCTGCAGAAATGCTCGAACGAAACAAATGGTCATCGTTAAAGAACAGCCACAGGTCTTCCCGAGACCACCAAAGTGTAGAGCCAACATGGGGAGTGGGATGAGCGAGGGGCAATATAGGACTGGGACGTGACAAAGAGAAAGAGAGACAGAGACAAACAGAGAGAGAGAGAGAGAGGGGGGGGGGGGGTAGGGAGGATGGCAAAACAAGTGGTGGGTGAGGGGGGATGGATGGATGATTGAGGGATGGGAAAGGTGTTGGCTGTTGTATGGCAGCAGTCCCATCCCGCGGACGATATAAACAGCGAGTTGACAGGCCTCGGCCTTTGTGCCACACAGCAAGAAATCGACTGGGGTAATGGTTTCTCACACCCCCACTGCGGCTTGCCTCCACAGGAGAACGTGGGAGGAGCAGTGCGTTGTATATGGGCCGGGAGGACTGGGATGAGCGGGGGGGGGGGGGGTGGGAGATAGGGTAGTACACAGCACAACACCCCCATCTGTCAAGAGGGACGGGAGGGGGAGGGGGCGGTGGGGAAGGGGGGGTACATACCTGTATACCAGTCTCCTGAGTAATATGTGTCTGTGTTGTTGTAATCTGTCTTTAGCAGAGGAGAGAGAGAGAGAGAGAGAGAGAGGAGAGAGAGAGAGAGAGAGAGAGAGAGAGAGAGAGAGAGACAGACAGAGAGAGACAGACAGACAGACAGAGACAGACAGACAGACAGACAGACAGACAGACAGACAGAGACAGAGCAGAGACACAGACAGAGAGAACACAGACAGACAGACAGACACACAGACAGACATAGAGGTACACAGAATGAGAGAGACAGAGAGAGAGACAGAGAGAGAGAGCGTCCATGCGAGTATATGGTAGCAAAAAGCTTTGTTACATATGTCATCATTTTTTTTTTTCATTCACACACACACACACACACACACACACACACACACGCATGCATGCACGCGCACACACACACACACACACACACACAGACACACACACACACACACACACACACACACACACACACACACACACGTACACACTCACACACGTACACACACACACACACACACTCTCTCTCTCTCTCTCACACACACACACACACACACACACACACACACGCACCCACACACACACACACACACGCACGCACGCACGCACGCACACACACACAGACACACACACACACACACACACACACACACACACACACACACACACACTACCTCTCTATTTACCTATCTTACAAACATATAGCAATCGCAACCCGGTTTGCTTCTTACTACCGTCTTCGCACTGTTTAAGGCACTAATAATCATGTATAGGCATAAAAAAAAAGTATTCAATGCAATTCATCAGATAAAAAAAATATACTTTTGCGGTCGGCTGGGCTATAAGCAACACTACTTACTTACCTTATCTCTCAGATACCTAAACATGACTCTAAGTGGTACATTCCATCTTGGGAATATATACTTTGCGGTCGGCTGGGCTATAAGCAACACTACCTTACCTTACCTCTCAGACACCTAAGCATCACTCCCAGTGGAACATGCCATCTTGGGAATGAGGTCCTCATGAAGTCAGCAGCAAATGGGTGATCCTGATGCTGTGTCAGTCCTAGCACACACCACACGACTGGGAGAAGTGTAATACAGAGCGAGAAGAAAGAAGAAAGAAGAAGAAGAAGAAGAAGAAGAAGAAGAAGAACAAACAACAACAACACAACAAGAAGAGAAAGAGGAGGAGGAGGAGGAGGATAGGAAGGAAAAGGCAGAAGAGGAAAGGGAACGAAAAGGAATGGAAGAATGAAGACAGATAGGGGAAGAGAGGGGAGGGTCGAAGAAGACCAAAAAAAAATTGAGCAGGAAAAAGATAAGCTGGTGGAGGAGAAAAAGAAGAAAAAGAACGAGGAGGAACATGAGAAGACGACGACGGTGATGATGATGAAAAAAATTAGAGTAAAAACAAAAGAGAAAGGAAGAGGTGGGGACACTGTATCACGCAAAGGACATCCTTTAACTTAACCTTCGACTCTGTAGACATTCTGCAA
>JADBJO010006803.1:32500-37500 GCA_016801955.1 Conus betulinus
TCAAGCAAGGCCGGTGGGTGGGGATGGAGAAGGGGTGAGGGGTCCGAACCGTAAAGAGGCGGCAAAAAACGACTCAACGAACACATTATAAAACCGACCGAACGACAACTCCCATCACAATCGCTCCGCTCCACCCAGCTGTTCCACGGGTTCTTAACGCGGCGTTACCACGAAGGGTTCCCAGGGCAAAAAGAAGAGGCTTATCGGACTCGGGGGCAGAAAGAGACAAACGACCCCACAGACAAGGCTGCTACACACGGGAGACCTCTCGCCCAGTCCCAGGGATGCCGGCGGAGGCCCGACCTCCGTATCCTTATCGGGGCCACCCAGATGGGGCGAAACGGACCGCAGGGACGATCCAAGCGGAGGAGCGAAAGGGGGACCCCAGCTCGGGGTTCCCCCCACTGCTAAGTAAGGGGCGATGGATGATCTAACTGTCAAGCGCCGAGATTGGACCGTTTGACGGATGTTTCGTTCGGCTAAGAATGGCTGTTCACGTCAGAATTGAATGGATGGAGGCTTGGGGGGGGGGGTGGGGGGCGGTGGGGGGGGGAGGGGGGCGTCATCACGAGGGGGGGGGAATTCATATGGGGGAATCAGTTAAAGGCTGGGTGGTCTCCGGGGCAGGGTGAGACGGATGACCCCGCAGTGGGGGGATAAAAGGGGACGTGCCGGCACTGTTCTCACTCTCTTTCGGAGGAGGTCTCTCTCCTCTCCTCTCTCAGGGGCACACACACATGGGCACACGGACATGCTGGACCCTCACGAGGGGGAGGTTCGGCGGGGGACTCCAGCACGGGGTACGCCAGCAATGGTAAGTACAGGGTATGTTGGGGTATATAACTGGCAATGCGACGAGATTAGGAGCAGTTTGCGGGGAATTGAGTGGAGGCTTGGGGGGGGGGGGGGGGGGGGGATGGAGGGGGGGGGGGGGGGGGGGGGGGGGGGGGGGGGGGGGGGGGGGGGTATCAGAAGTGCACCGTCTGACCGGCGTGAAGAAAGTGCACGTGCCTGCACGTTCGCCTCTCTCTCTCTCTCTCTCTCTCACTCACACATACACACACACACACGCATACACACACACATACATGCACGCGCGCACACGCACAAATACGCAAGCAAATGGACATACATAAGATGTTTAACTATATAAAACAAGCGACGAATGAGAGAGCAAGAGCGAAAATGGGAGAAGGGGGGATTAATGGGCGGTGGCAGACGGCGGGAAGGAGAGGGGGTCCATGTGCATGCATATTTGAGTAGCCTATGTGCGTGTGTGTGTGTGGCGAGATGGTAAGGCAGGGGCAGAGGGGGGGGGGGGGGGGGGGGGGCAAGACAAAGACAGAAAAACCGAGATTGAAGAGGGTCTTTTCTTTACACTTTATCCAAATGGTGTCGGGTAGCAAACTACGGGGGACAACGCTCTTCTACATATCTGTGCTTGGCTTTTAATGCCAGTTTATTCAAGACAGGCAAACAAAATATCCGAACAGATTAATTTATATGAGCAACATCCGAACAGCTTAATCTATAATGAGCAACAATCTAAACATTTAATCTACTACAGTTACCAGTGCTTTCCTTTTGTTCACCCACCGATGAACAAGTCATGTTTTGATATAATCCAGTCAAACCTACTACTGGTCGTCGCAATCACCGTATGCCAGAAGAACGAGCACGGTCAACGTGGGGTTCAACAGCTACACTTTAAACACCTCTGTATTTGTCTGTGACACACGCCGTAAACATGACCGTCTTTATAACGTTCGTATACACCACTACTTCGTTATAATATTCCTCCACTCCAGCCCGTGCCCGTCATACGATCTTCGAGCTACAAACACTGATCCGTTCACACTCTCACAGGAAACTTTGAGGAGGTATGGAAACGGGAGGTAATTTGAACCAACTTCTGCAAGTTGGTGACCTCATTTTGGAATTTCCCTTGAGGACCCCCCCCCCCCCCCCCCCCCCCTTCTCCCCACGCAAACGCTTTAAGAATTTCTGTTCGTATGTGCCGAGGTTGGAATTAATTTGTCTAAGTAAGTGGCGCGAGTCAATACAAAGTCTGTGGATCTATTCATTTCTAAAAGGGACGAGTAGTAAATTTTGCTTCGGTAGCTGATTATGCGTGTCGGCTTGAATCTGTTCACAGATAGTTTCACAGCGTACGCAAAAACAAACAAACAAAACACTTTTGGGGGGTTATTTGGCAAGATAATACCCCTCGCGTGTCACCTCGGCCAATCCTGAAAAAAGTCAAAGCAGACTGTTTTCCAACTGTAACGTCACAGCGTTCGTCACCGCTCCCGTCACACACATTTTCGTCACCGGCTCCGCCATAAACGTCACCACCACCAGCCCCTACTGATGGCCAAGATTTCACGCCGATTTATGAATACTAAACTTCCATACCCTGCAGACAAGTTTTGAACCACTGTTACGAACGATGCTTCAGAACAACGGAGGGTTTTGGAATACGGGGGTGAGCTGGGCTGGAGGGCGGGGTGGGGGTGGGGGGGGGGGGGGGGGGGGGGAGTAGAGGGAAGTGTTATCATGCCGGAAAGCTCATAAGGTCGATTAGGATCAGATCGCCGACAGGGTGGTCTAGCCGACAGCCATTCACGGAAGAGCTGTGCAGATCTCCTGGGAGCCTGATTGTCTCTATGATACTGACGTCAGCACATGGCTAACGCTTCCGTCACCACTGTGACAGGCGGCAGGAGCAAAGTAGGAGATGGCCAATTTTGAAAAGATCTGCTCTGTCGATTTCTTCACATGAGTCTCTTTCTTCTTCTTCTTCTTCTTTCTTCTTCTTCTCTCTCTCTCCTCCCTCCCTCTCTCTCTCTCTCTCTCTCTCTCTCTCTCTTTCTCTCTCTCTGTCCCTTCGCTGACGTCATCCGTGTCCATACCGCCCCATACCGCTCGTTCCGACCACGTCCCATACAGTCAGATCCAGACTAGTCAGTCTATCACCAGCCTCAGCATCGACCATCAACCAGAAGCAATCCATACCAGGTCGTGACAAGGAAACCTGCCACAGGCGACACCGCACTGCTGCCAGCTCAGCTTTGTTGATGTTCATTGAAGCCTCAACGGATGCGGAGGGGACATCGCCTCTTTCTGACCACAAGGACTGATTGGTCCTGGAGAGTTGGTTCCACCGCGTCCACCTACCGACAATCTCCGGATGTCTACAGGTACAGAATTTGACATGGCCCCCACACCATGCGGCATGAAGAGAAAACCGACACGGGAGGTCACCGTGACACTGAGACAGCAGGACACGAACGGCCACGGGATTAACACCTCTACATAATGGTCAGTGAGGATTAGGGCAATGGGGAAGATGATGTGGATTTCTATTCCTGGTCTATACTTACATGACTACGTTTCTTTCATACATCCTGGTGTAACACGCCAGAATCTAAACAAGAAATGCTTCAAAAAACGCTCACCCGCTTTTCCAACCGCGATTTTCTCTCCGTTGTGTTTACTTTCTGTCATGGATCAATGGGAATTTAGTCAGAAACCATTTCTAAAAGTTCTACATCAATCTAACACACACACACGCGCGCGCGCGCGTATTGGCACGTTTACTGTTTAAACAAAGCCGTGCTTACTATTTCACACAGAGAAGCTATCTTTCAAGAAGTTATCATATGGGATTTTGAACTGCAGCCTCTAAATCTAACAGTAAACCAACGTCCTTTGGTAGTGTTTTTGGCGGGAGGATGTGTTTACAGAACACGTTTACTGGCATGTTAGATTGGCGTTTACAATAAATATCAACAACGCGCAGCTCTGTCACAGGAATGACACAAACAGAAGTAATGGCAATTGTTCCTTCCTTCGATGGGTGAAAGGTCAGGACTGACTGATGTGTGACCGATGCAGACAACATCACATCGTCATTTTGGTTGGAGAAAAAAAAAAAAAAAAAAGCGTCGTACTGCTTTCTGATATCAATCAGCATTTAGCTTGCCGATTTTGCCCACGACTTTCATCGACTGATGAGAGGGTAAACGGTCAGAACCAATATGCCTGGTATGAACGCCAAATCACACGGCACTTCTGTAAAATTCACATACCGAATATAAAGACTGCTTCGCGGAGTGAAAAAAAAAAAAAAAAAAAAAAAAAAAACCTGAAGCAGAATGGCGTCTGATGAAAACAGAGATTTTTTTTTTTTAAATCTTACCTGTGAGTGTAGATAAAAACATGACCCATGAGCAACCAACGTAGCACAACGCAACAGCAAATCTCTTTTGGTGTTATGAGCAATTAGATCATGCGGACAAACAGGAAGCTTGACTCAGTTGACTGCAACCAATAGATTAAGTCACTTCTCGAACAGTGTCCGACTTCAAACCTGTAACGGCGGCATTGACGATCGACATGCGACAGACACATGACGTCACTGTATTCAGGCAGTGATCTTATTGTCTCTGATTCATGGACAAAACAGAACGCAGTTTTGTTGGGGCCAGTTCCAAAAACACTAAGAGACGTGTCAGTCTTCTACGGTAGTGATTTGATTTCAAGTCGTCTGATTTCTTCTTAATCCATTTTGACTGAAATAGAGTCCAACAACAATGATATTTCAAATGTACGCAGTTTTGGTTACCCCCATTTTAAATCTATGTTATCTTGGAATGATAAAGAAAGAAAGAAAGAAAAAGGCTCGTTTGGCTATATCACGGTTAGATTGTGCTAAGACAAATGCAAATAAGCATTGTGACTAATAAACACCACAGTCCAATGAATAAGTAGCAGAAATAATTTTGGAAATTTCATTTTAGACTTCCTTTTTTTCTTCTTCTTCTTTTTTTTTTTTTTCTTTTTAAGGTCCAAACGGATTAGTCCAAAATGACACATTTTGAAAATAGCCTCATTCAACACCGGGAAAACGCTGAAATACATCCACACCCGCGACATGACTGTAACATGTTTCAGTTTGATTAACAGGCCCACGTCGTGTTTAGTTTGTTCAAATTAAC
>JADBJO010006803.1:42500-45000 GCA_016801955.1 Conus betulinus
TTTCAATGTGGTCTGGATTAGACAAGCCTGGAGATTACACTTTCTTTTAGATCACTCCCTTAGGTTCAGGAATTGAAATTGACTTGGTTTGGATTTTTCAGATTTGGCATTTGAAAATGCCGTTTCCTCGCACACGCGCGCGCGCGCACGTGTGTGTGTGTGTGTGTGTGTACTGGCTTGCAGCCTCGATGTCTTTTATGTCCACCGTGGTCAGCTGGGCTAAAAACAGCTGCACAAATTCACAGCTTGATTTGATTTAAGACCCTCTTGTTTGCTTTACAATTTCATATCTCTCACTTTGAAGATCCATAAAATAAAACAAAAACGAATACATTGATAGGCAACCTTTACCAACTTTTTTTTTGTTGTCATGCTGACCGATGAGGAAGATAACGACAAAAAAATGATGCTACGAAGTTCCAGTCTGGTCTGAAACTGCATGCCAGGGAGGTACTCTACGCTTACTTTCATGCTATATCCTTGAGTCAACCAGGATCGGGAGATACAGACACCTGTAGAGTTGGCGAGGAAAGCTGAGCAATCCTCTCATACACCACCTATTAAGTGGACAAAACTGGACTGTGTGGTTCCGTTCTTCCGAACTGCGCCCATAACAAACTCGCCTCTGGGTAGGAGCCGGTCATGGGCCGAAAAAAAATCCCACAAACAAGGATGGCTCTGATGAGAACCGAACCCACGACCTTCCAGTCGGGAATCCGTGACGCTAACCACCGCGCCACGGCGGCAGGGACTTTAAAATGTACACCGGTATGTCATGCCTGTCACTCCCAGTCGGACTGTCCCAAACAGTCTCCTGTGTACTCTCTACCTTACCGTATGCCTCTTATGCTCTATACCAGCCTGTTCTTCACTTTCTACGCCAGGCCTTCCAGAATCAAGAGTCAACAGAATGCGGGAATCTTCCAAGTCTTCACGCCAAGGGAAACAATCTTAGATAGCCCCGCAGTACATAAAAGAAACCCACTACAATTCACATGAGACAGACGAACTACACTCGTCGTCATAAAAACGATCCGGAAAACCCAGGCCAACGAACGGGCCGGTTCTCCTCCTACAACGTAATCCTGAGCGTCACCACCACACAGCGTACCCAGCGGTAGGCTTCTCCCGCACGAACCCCAGATACTGCGCCTGGATTCCTCGCGGATCACGCCATAAACGACAATGGTGGCGGGGATGAAGCCGGCAAGGAGGCCCACCTTTCATTGCCGTGGAGGCTTGGGAATCTGGCCCTGATTCACGGGCCTGCGTCACAGGGGGGCGCCCGCATGCAGGGAAGTCTAAAAGGGGTCCCCGAAGGTACTGGTTTCATTCTCCCAGTTAGCTAAGAAGGTGGGAATCGCTGGATTTGTCCCAGTTGTTCGCTTTCGTCGGACCGGAGGAGGTGCGTTGGTCAGCGATATTTTACCTCGGGACTGTTTTTTTTTTTTCTGATAGTAGTTTAAAATTCAAAACAATACCAACACCAACGCCGACAACAACAACCACGACGACAACAATCGAATAACACTGTCCTGCCTCAACAGTGTGAGGTAATGATGTGTAAAACAGTTTTAAAGAAAAGATCGGAAAAGGGCGCTTTCCATAAAAGCAAAGGGTATTTAATCTCAAAGATGGACGCTTGTAAGCGCACATTTCACACGTTCCGTAAAGCTAATGCCGGTTTTTCAAGTCGAAGATTAAGGGGCTGTGGAGGCATGGTCAATGGCATGCGCGATCACTGACAAACCAAAACAGTGTGTGTACCGAGCCCTAAGACTATCCTCAGACACCTGTTTTGTACGCTTGACTGGCTTACACCCAACCAACGGAAAAGGCAGCGATCTTTGATTCACGCCCCCCCCCCCCCCCCCCCCACCTCTCAAAGTCTCCTTCTCCCCCCCTCCCTACCCTTACCCCCCCCCCCCCTCCTCCTCCTCCTCTTTGCTCTTTGTGGTCCTCCAGTTGCACAACCTTGGAGAAAATGAACGGGGGCCTAGCAGTCAACAAAAGCCGTGCTGTCCCAGCTTTTTCAGTAGGTCAGGCAGCTAGTTCACAGCACCTGACGGGGGTTCAAATCGTCTGCCACCTGACGCTCTGGGCTCGCTGGGAGCGGACCCCGACAGCCCGCGAGTGGGAGAGGCCTTCAGAGAGAGAGAGCTGGTGTGGTGGTAACTAACACATGGGGCTCGCCTTAATCCCCATCCACACGGTCCCCTCCATGGCCTCCATGTGACTCCGACACCTCAGTGCTCTGCCCTTGTGCTTATCACAGTGTTTGGTCAGGTTGCCTCGGTCTTCTCCCCTCTTGTCCTCACCGACTGACCAGCAGTGTCAACTCCTCAAGAACACTCATGTCACTTGGAACTGACCGAATCAATGACGATCTCTTCTGATTTTTGAAACCTTTCATGCACACCCAACCACTTGTCAAGATGTGTGAACACGACACCTACGCAGCACTGAGTTGAGAAGAAATCCGTATGGAAGTGTTTGGTGT
>JADBJO010006803.1:50000-55000 GCA_016801955.1 Conus betulinus
AGAACAAGCACAAGCAGACTCTCTCTCTCTCTCTCTCTCTCTCTCTCTCTGTGCGTGTGTGTCCATCTGAATGACCAACCAGAAGACTTTATATGTGACGTTGACGTTTATTCCCTTTAGTAATGTGGCTGGATATGATTTATGAATTCCGGAGTCTGTGCGGGAAAATTTATGTACGAGAAACTCGTGGTAAGCATCACCTAACCTGGATTGTATAAATGTGGGAATGGGTGGGTGGAGAAGGTGGGGAAGGGTGGTGTTTGTGCGTGCGGCGCGCGCGCGCGCGCGCGCGCGCGCGCGCGTGTGTGTGTGTGTGTGTGTGTGTGTGTGTGTGTGTGTGTGTGTGTGTGTGTGTGTGTGTGCGCACTCGCGCGCGTGCACGATGAACGCAGCAAAAAACTTTACGCACTAAAAATACCTGCAAGTACACGTATATATATATATATATATATATATATAGTATATATATATATATATATATCAAGAATACTGCTAAAAAGCCTAATAAAAAGCCTAATATATATATATATATATATATGTATATATATGTGTGTGTGTGTGGTGTGTGTGTGTGTGTGTGTGTGTGTGTGTGTGTGTGTGTATATATATATATACACACATGTGTGTGTGTGTGTGTGTGTGTGTGTGTGTGTGTGTGTGTGTGTGTGTGTGTGTCCAAGCAATCAAGTCTAAAAGGTCCCATATTTTCGGCTTTAACTGCTTTCGTCATGGGGTAGAGACTCAAAAGTAAAAAACACTCGCATCCTTCACTCTTTTACTTTACTATAATAGAGAGAGAGAGAGAGAGAGAGAGAGAGAGAGAGAGAGAGAGAGAGAGAGAGAGAGAGTATATAAAACTATACCCACTCCTTCCCCTTTCACACACACACACACACACACACACACACACACGCGCACGCGCGCGCACACGCACGCACGCACGCACGCACGCACGCACGCACGCACACACACACACACTCTCACTCTCACTCTCACTCTCTCTCTCTCTCTCTCTCTCTCTCTCTCTCTCTCTCTCTCTCTCTCTCCCCTCCGCCTCCAACCCCACCACTATTCACCCCTATCCTACACCCTCCCTCCCTTCTTCACGAGGCAGAACAGATGCGGAGATGGGGAGGGGTGGGGGGGGGGGGGGGGGGCATAAATCTCCGAGTGGGGGGGGGGGGGGGGGGAGTGAGGCGACCTGTTCCAGTCCCAACCCATCTAACATAAGATCCTCAGCCTCACCAAAGGCTTGCTCCCCCTCCCCCCCCCCCCCCCCCCCCCCCCCTTTCGGCCCCCACGCGCCCAGGGGCGGAATTAATCACCAACCCTTCCTCCCCACCTACTACCCCCGACCTTCTCTCATGCTCCACGCCTGCCTGCCTGCCTGCCTGTCCGCCTGCCTGCGCAGGCTACACGCCTCAATTAGAATTCTGCACTATAATTATCATAGGTTATGGTAATGCATGCAAGTATATTGAGGCGCGGCATGAACTTGAGCGAAAAGTTACGATCAAACTGACTGAGTGTAGATCAAGTGAGCATCCTCCATCAAACGTTTCACTTGGTTTTATTAGGGATTTCTGCTGATGAAAAATAAGTCACAGTCTAGAAATTCATGCGCTACCCCTTCCTCACCTGTCGTCACATTTCAAAACCCTCGCACTCACCCGTGACTCTATCTTTGAGTGAGGCGGCTTCCCCCAAACAGTCCCTTACCTTTCATTTCAATCTGCCTGCTTGGAACTACCTGGCATGTACCAGGATGGGCACGTGAAAGAAAAGATGGAAAATCAATTTTCAGTCATAATAAAGAAAAAATAAATAAATCTTGAAACATCATAACTGTGCCTGTCTATAAATACTCGATCCCTTCAGCAAGACCTTGGCGCTTTGAATTCCGGTGTGCGGCCACGCCCACCACTATACCTGATCCCCCGCCATCACTTTCTCTGGGAGCGGCAACGGCGGAAAGGGCCGAGGAATCTCGAAACGAGCAGCATCGTTAAAATCCTGCTGCGGTGAAGGAGGAGACTCGTCAGCTTGCTGACACCCTCCATGTCAATTGTTACTCAACAACCGTCAATTTGGCAGCCGGACAGTACAATGAGACACCGGACAGGCCATGAACCGCGGAAAATGCAAATCAGAGAGTCGGAGGAGTGCAACCTGTTTCAACACACACACACACACACACACACTAAAGCTGAACAGTCTTCAAATATTTTAGCTTAGAGTCTTACACACACACACACACACACACACACACACACACACACACACACAGAGAGAGAGAGAGAGAGAGAGAGAGAGAGAGAGAGAGAGAGAGAGAGAGAGAGAGAGAGAGAGATCCAGGTGAGAACTTTCTTCGCGGAAGTAATAAACGCTTGGTTATTTTAGGTCAAATTTATTGACATTTTGTGTCAACTTTACCGACATTTATGTCAACTTCACCGACATTTTACGTCAACTTTATCGACATTTTGTGTCAATTTTATTAACTTTCATGTCAAATACAAACAAATTCAACAACAAATTATCGATATTTAAGCGCATCTTTATCGACATTTGATCAACAGCTGACAGCAGCCCTTTAAGAAACCGGGAAAAGTGAAACGGACTACGAAAACGGAACGAACGAGAAGAAGAAGAAGAAGAAGAGGAGGAGGAGGAGGAGGAGGAACAAGAGCGAAGAAGAAGAAGAAGAAAGAGAGAAGAGAAGAAAAAGAAGACAAGAAGAAGACGAAGAACAAGGAGGAAGAGGAGGAGGAAGAGGGAGGAGGAGGAGAATGAGGAGGAGGAGGAGGAGAGGGGAGGAGGACGAAAGGTAGGCGACTGTCCAACAGAACACGTCACGGATGGATGTCCACCCAAGAAGCTGGAGGCCTTTTTTCCCATGCACAGCAGCCTCTGACAGTGCCGGCGGCATGTAATCATGAACTAGCGGAGAGCGAAGCACGGAGCACAGTGACAAATTATCAGGACGTCCTGCAGTGTCCTCCTCGCCCGTCTCTGCCTGATAAGCTGATCAACTTCTTTCACGTGCTCTTCTGCCTCCTCCTTCACACTTTCTCTCTGACTCTGCCAAGACGGACCCCAGGAAAACGGGGCGGGGGGAGTGTGATGTGTGTGTGTGGGAGTGAAGGTGGGGCGGAGGGAGGGAGGGAGCTGGGGGGGGGGGGGGGGGGGGTGCAGTAGTTTCCAATAGTTAGCAGTCGCGGACCGGCCACTTTAAGCCAAGAACCTTCTTGAAGATACCCCCCCCCCCCCCCCCCCCTTGCCCCTGCCTCCCCTCTCTGTTGTTATCTCTCGGAGATTCCGAACCCGCTGTTCTTTATCTCTCCCCCCCCCCCCCCCCCCCCCCCCCCCGCCTCCCCCCTCATCCCCGTCGCGGGGTTCGGTTCCCTTCACTTTATGCCCCGTCCCTCCCTGTCATTGGGCCCGTCCTGCGGCCGTCCCGAGCTGTGCCTTCTCATTGTCCCGCCGTCAGGTCACTGGCTTAGTGTCATGGAGATGGGATATAAAGATGAGAGAGAGAGAGACGGAGGAACCCCCCTCCCCCATTCCCTAGACACCAAGTCAGAACCACCACACACACACACACACACACACACACACAAAAACAGAAGACGTCTGAGTTTGAATGACGATTTGAAGAGCACAAGCTGTGATGACCACTGCTCTTTAATTTCTGCCCCCCCCCCCCCCCCCCCTTTTTTTTTTTTAAATCTTTTTCTGTCACCTTGTCTGTCGGTTCCCCCGCTGAGCTCTTTTTCCTCTGAAAGCTCCGGAGTCCTGATGTTCCCTTTAAGCAAAGACCTGGTGACAGCGACGATGTGTCGGACCGCACCTATCTGCGCCTATGATCTCTGGATGGCGAGATTAACTTCTATCGTCATGATGCTCCCCCCCCCCCCCCCCCCCACTCTCTCTCTCTCTCTCTCTCTCTCTCTTTGGACACGGTGTTCCCAGACCGCTCTTCATCTCTTTTAAGACCCTATCTTTAATGATCGCTTTTCATTAAAGACCCTGCCTGAAGATTTCAGAAAGGGGGAGGGAGGGGGTGGCGTAGTGGGGGAGGAAAGAGCGGTGAGGGGGGGGGGGAGAGGGGGAGGAGTGATGAGGGGACGGGAGGAAGTCCTGGAGAAAAGGAAGGACCAGGGCCTTGCGCTGGTAGCAGCCGTCCACCTGACCATCACTCTTCCTTGAAGACCTGCCTGAGATTCGGAACGGGGCAGCAGGGGTGGGGCGTGTGGATGGGGGTGGGGGGGGGGGGGGGGGAGGAGTGCTGGGGGTAGGAGCGAACGAGGGCACGGGAGGCGGTCCTGGAGAAAGGGAACGACCATTGCCGTGTCCTGGCAGTCGTCTTACTGATGGATTAATCGGACGGGCACTGATGAAGACTCCTCTTCCCCCAAATCGTCCGCTCTATTGGGCAGGACAGGTCTTATCGGTCTCTCCTCTCCCTCCTCATTGATCCCAGGGAATGCAGGATATAACCCGCCTCCAGCCTCAGCGCTAGACCACACTGCAGTCTACGACCGTCATACCATGCCGGTCAGCCCTTTGATCTTTCCAGCCCTGCAAACTCAGTCAATCAATGCTACTGTCTCTAAACCATCCTCGTTAAGTTTAACCACCGCTTGGTCTAAATCATCACGAACGTTCTGCTCCAAGCGTTAGTGTTTCGCTGGTCCTGACTGAAAATGGATTCCATGTCATGCACTCATTGTCCAGTTCGATCTGCTTGGACTCGTCAATCAACTGACCAAGCCGGATCAAGTCAGTTGATGGCAAAGCGTGTTTGCTAGTACCGGCGTCAGCACTGAATTGCTCATTGCAGATTCTTCGCTCTCTCTCTCTCTCTCTCTCTCTCTCTCTCTCTCTCTCTCTCTCTCTCTCTCTAATCAGTGTAAGTTTGTTGAACAGGCCACGAATCAGACCCACGTAACACAAGAGTCTTCACGGCAGAGGCACTTACAAAACTAATACCAACGGAC
>JADBJO010006803.1:57500-60000 GCA_016801955.1 Conus betulinus
TGTGTGCGCGCGCGCGCGTGTGTGAGAAAGGGAGGGCGCGCGTGCGCGCACAAGCATGACAAGTCGTTTACATACACGCGCGCGCTCTCACGCACGCACGCACGCACGCACGCGCGCTCACGCACACACACACACACACACACACACACACACACACACACACGAAGGCGGTGAAAATCCGGAGAGCGGTCACCGCTATAGCTGGGAGACGTCCACACAGGTGCCCCTTTGTTGTCCACACACAACGGTGTTCCACTGACCTGTCCACGGCACTGAACCATGACGGACCCACAGAGGACGCACAGAGAGGAAGATAAGAAAAGAAAGAGAGAAGGAGGAAGAAGAAGAGGAGGAGGAGGAGGAGAATAAGAAGGAAAAAAAAGAAGGTAAATTCGTCTAATATCATCAATGGTGAATAGACGTTAAATAAACCACTGAACTGAACTGAAAGAAGGTAAATGTATCCACACACGATGGAAGAAGAAGAAGAAGAAGAAAAAAATATAGACATAAACGAAGAAGAAGAAGAAGAAGAAGAAGAAGAAGAAGAAGAAGAAACACACAACAAACAACAACAACAACAACAAAAATTAATCCACAACGGCCTGCCTATAACGGAATGATTTTTTGGATCAACGACTTAAGCTTCAGATAGCATGGAGACAGAAAATACGTTAATTTTCGGGAGCTTCAACCAACATGTAGCAATCTCTACTTCATTTCACACACACACACACACACACACACACACACACACACACTGTAATTTCAAACTTAAGGATTTCTGAAGACTTTATTGTAGACTGAAGACGCATCAGTTACTTGGAAAAAGAGGGAAAAAAAAAAAAAAAAAAAAAAAAAAAAAAAAATATATATATATATATATATATATATATATATATATATAAAGGCTAACCTAGAAAGACACTGAAGTACGTTTACTTGAAATCGGCCACGAAATAACTGATCCTGAGGGACAAGGGGGAGAGGGCGGATGAGTGGAGGGGTGAAGGACACTGACTAGAGCTAACAGCATGTCCGTTTTGTTTTGCTTGGTCAAAGACTTGTCAACACAAAAAACCAGTCTCCCTGCAGGAAGAAACTTTAGGGAGAGCTTGACAGCAGAAGGTCTTCAGAGAAGAACACCCCCCCCTCCCCCCTCCGCCTTATACAAGTCTTTCGGCCCTGAACTGCTGGGCGCCTAAACACTTTGTGGCTGTTTGGAGGCATCTCAAGATGTCTCACAGGTATACATGTTCACATACAGTCTCAGATTGTCAACACAAAACCAGCCTCCTATTCTCCAAGAGTTGCATTGTTAACTTCACATCAGAGCAGATTGAATGTCCACCGGGAAACACACACACACACACACACACACACACACACACACACACACACACACACATACACACACACACACACACACAAACCCAGTTTACTACCCACTTACAAGAAATGTTTCTTATGTTGTTGTTTTTTGTTTTTTCCACTCAGATCAGCATGCGGATTTCTTCTAGATAGAAGTTTGTTGGAGACGAGACAAGAAAGAACATGGTCTATGAGGACAATAGCCATCAAGCTTTAAATCTTCCATCTTATTTGAGAGAAGAAGAAGAAGGACAATATATAGCCATCAAGCTTTTAAATCTCCCATCTTATCTGAGAAGAAGAAGAAGAAGAAAGAAGAAAGAAGAAGAAGAAAAAGAAAAAGAAGAAAAAGAAAAGAAAGTCTCCACTGGACTGAAATCAGTTCCGCCGGGGTCATCAGTCATTTCCTCCCGCCTCATTCTCACGAGTCCCGTGTCTCCCCCCTAGAGAAGTTCCCCCACAACCCTCACCCCTTTACTTCCCCACAACTGCCCGGTATACTATCAGTTTCAGCGTGAGCCCCCCCTCCCATTGTTTGTGTTTTCGCACGGTCTCGGGTGTCTGGCCGCCTTTTATGTCTCCCGATGATGAGGTCACGCTCTTTTGACGGGCGCACCACGCTCTTTTGACCGGAACCGTCTACGCGTGACTGAACTCTCATAGGGGGAAAGTTGTGGTTTACGCTTCGACGATAATACTGTTGGTACACAGTGTAAAAGGATTTAGGGCAATAACCCAGGAAAGATTTCTTATTTGAGCCCCCCCCCCCCTCCCCAATCCTCCATCACCTCCTTTCCCTGCTCCCTTCCCCCACCCCTCTTTCCCACACAACTTCTCTGCGTCACACTTACAGGTCACTGTCGTTATTGCTAGGCAACAGATTGAGATGTCTTCAGACAACCAACCACATAAAGTTCCAGTGGAATACTCTTCAACACGTGTGTTACAGACGTCAGGTTATTACTATTATTGTCATTATTAACAAACTATTCCCTATTTCATGATGGACAGGAATTTTCCAAAAGGGAGCGCTGGAACTGAAAGAACAAGAAATGAGGTGGAAGTGAAGAACAGAGGACGGGGGGAGTGGGGGTGGACTGGGGGTGGACTGGGGGGGGGTGGGGGGTGC
>JADBJO010006803.1:75000-82500 GCA_016801955.1 Conus betulinus
ATTGACATTGTTTCTGATGAGGTAAGATGATGATGATGATGATGATGATGATGATGATGATGATGATGATGATGATGACGACGATGATGATGATGACGATGATGATGACGATGATGATGATGATGATGATGATGAAGAGTATTTTACGTAGCGCCTATTCTTGGTTAGAAACCAAGCTTTGAGCGCTTTGTAATCCACACCCTCGTTTGCTCAACGGGCTGCCGACCTGGGCAGAACCAGCTGAAGAGCTGCCTGCTGGCACGTCATTCAATCACCCAATTTTTCATTCATAACTTCATTCTTTTGGTGCATGCTAGGTGTAGAGTTCTCATGCAGACCAACGGCCAAACTGGCTTTCTCTCCCGAAACGTTGGTGATGGGATTTCACATGTGTGCAAGATGTTATGCGTGCGTTCACACACGGATCCTCGGTGTGTAGTCTCATTCGAAGGACGTTTCGGCGAAGCGGAACCCACAAACCAATGTTAACTACGAGGGAAAAATCCCCCTTGCGCTAAAACAGTCCGGCGGAGATTTAAACCCACAACCCCAGGATCACACCAAGATCACACATCCGTCGCTCTATCAGCTGAGCTACTACGTCCTTTTATACTGACTTTCAAGTTAAGGACTGATTATTTTTCCACCCTGGAGTCTGCATAGGGTCGGGAACACTATTGTCTCCCAGTCTGTTAATTCACAACTGTTTGTGGGCACGTCTTTATAAACCACGAGCTGAATCGTGGTCCGGAGTAAATCTTACGACAAGAGTTTTCCTGTGTTTTACCAAGTTGTAACGTTTTCTTCAATTCGGTCTCAGCAGACTGTATACTGCTAAACAATGTTATCGACTGTTTCGACGCTGAAAATTCCACCGGTTTCTGATAGTTCGTTGGTTGCTGGACACGTGTTCCCCAGAACAAATGCCACTGTCTTCAGAGAGAGAGAGAGAGAAGAGAGAGAGAGAGAGAGAGAGAGAGAGAGACAGACAGACAGACAGACAGACAGACAGACAGAATGTTGCTCATAGCCCAGCCGACCGCGAAGGGCCATATCAGAAGAGAGAGAGAGAGAGAGAGAGAGAGAGAGAGAGAGAGAGAGCTATGGAAGCATAGTAGCTGCAAAACGCTTTGATTTATTCAATTATTATTTTCGTGTGATAAGATTGGTAATAACTATTTTTTTTTTACCATCAAATCAGTTATCACTTCGTGAAACAAAACTTGTTCAGCGAACATTGTTACTTTCATTGGTCATAGCATCTGATTTCATCAGTCATAACTATTGTTTCACAAGACGTGTTTTTCATTTCCACGTGAAAACAGCTAATCATTTCAATTTCCCCTAGAAACAGCAAATCATCACAAAGTTGCCGTGGAAATCAGCAAATCATCACGCTGCCCCCCCCCCCCCCCCCCCCCCCCCCCAAAAAAAAAAAAAAAAAATTGCTTATTATTACCATTTTCCCGCGAAAAATGCCAGTCTTCGCAATTTCCCACGAAAACAGCTAGCCATCACAATTTTGTGTGAAAACGAGAAGCATCATGATTTTCATGCAAAAACGGCTGATAATCACCACAGTTATCCAAACAGCTCACTAAACATCCCCTTCTCCCCCCCTCCCCGCCTAAAAATAGCTAATTATTACGATTCTCATGTGATAACTGCTAATCATCACAATCTTCCCGCGAAGAAAAAATTCACACGAAAACAGGGTAAACAATAGCTAGTACTCATAATTTTCATTTAAAAACAGATGATGTACACAACGATTTTGACCGGAAAACAGCCGAGAATAATAATTTACACGTGAAAATGACAAAATTCAGGACGTGACTATTCGACGGAAATGGCAAACATGACTTTGAAATAAATGTTTTCATGTGAAACTAACCTTTTTTTTTTAATGACAGTACTCTTTTTTTTTCCCAATGAAATCAATATTCATGACTGTTTTCCTTATGGATGCTTTCGTGTAAAAATACTGTCACCATGGTAATTAAGACTTTCTTTAGGGGCCGGAATAGCTCAGTGGTTGAGCGCACGGACTCGTAATCTTGGAGTTTCGGGTTCGAATCTCCGCCGGGCCGTTTCGGTACAGGGGGATTTTTCTGACCCCATTTCCCATAAAGTCCTTCGAATGAGACTATAAACCAAGGTTCTGTGTGTGAACGCACGCATAACATCTTGCACACACGTAAAATCCCATCACCAACTTTCGGAGGAAAAGGCCAGTTTGGCCGTTGGTATCGATAACACGTTACACATAGCATGCACCTTCCCCGAAGATGGAGTATGGCTACCTTAATGGAGGGATAAAAAAAGAAAACGGTCATATACACAAAACTCCACTCCCTCTGTTGGGTAGATGAGATTAAGCCTTGCCAGTCTATACAGGGTGTGTCCGCAGGAGCATCAGCCTGCGTACGCAAAAAGATAGAAAGAAAGAAAAAAAAGACAGTAGACTCCCTAAAGCAGACATGTTCTCCAAGAAAACGGCGTTAAGTTATTGACTACATCTGAAAGTAAGCATATGATTGTTGAAAACAGATGATTATGACTAGTGAAGAAGACGATTATTAAGGCTAATTGAAAAGAGTTGCTAAACCGAAGAAAACACAACCTATGTCCAATGAAAAAATAATTACGCCTGACAAAAATATTTATGTCTGATGAAAACAAGTAATTATTATTGAGAAAATCATCATAATGACCCATGACAACAGATAATCATGACTGATAAAAACGTAAACTAATAACTAATGAAAGCAAAAATCATTACTCATAAGACTGATGACTATGAATGATGAACACGGATAATTATGTTTCATGAAAGAAATGATGATGACTTATGAAACTGATGATTATGACTGATTTAAAACTTTGTCTCATGTACAATGACCATTGGTGTCATCAGTGTTATTGTGCGAACTATAGGAAGACTGCTTTACAAAGGCATAGAAGCCGGAAATAACTGACATAATTAAACCGTTTTCACTACTCAGGGTCCACTAGGATTTTTTTTTTCTTTTGACTCCTTTTATGACGTCTTGTTATGCCAGACCCTATGGAAATAATTGGTTTCACGTAGAAAGAAATCTTTTGACGAATGTTGACTGTACAACAAACAAGCAATCACAACAAGTGTAAAGTGATGTTATTTCTCTCTTGTCCTGTGTTAATTGAAAAAGGCGCTTTCGCCGAAATATCCAGGAGTTTTGTGTTGTGGTGTCCTTTGTAAATAAAATAACGTCACTTTACACTTGTTGTGTGCTTGTTTGTTGTTTGTTGTTTATTCCAGTGACGTTGCAGTCTGTTTCATCTTTTTGAAATGTTGACTTCTCAATTCAAGTGACAGTTACTTGTTTCACTTCTCGTGATATGACGAACTAACGACTATTTTGTTCCCATGTAATTACTGGTTTCATGTATAGTGTTTTGATGAACTATTGACTATTGTATTGCAGTGAAAGTTACTGGTTTTGCTTATCCTGTTTTGACTAAACGATAACTATGTCATTTCAGTGATAGTAACTAGTTTCACTCATTATGTTTTGACGAAATAACGACTTTTATTTCCTGTGATAATAACTGATTTATTTATCATATTTTCACGAAATAATGACTATTTCATTCCAGTGAAAGTTACTGGTTTCACTTAATATCATATTTTGACGAAATAATGATTTTTTTAAATGATAGTTAATAGTTTCATTTATATGTTTTCACGTGAACGAAAGTTATCACTATAGTTTTTTTCGATGTAATTTTACAGTTTTCGGTCATTCAGACAGTATTTGTCACCTTTCGAAACTAATACTGAGCCATACATGCTTGCACCAAACACTGAGCTTAGGATCCAACAGAGTTATTCGCCCTGCAACTCGCGATTCGACAGAAATAAATAAGTCACTTCGGAAGAAGACAACGGCATACTACCGGACAAAGCCTTTCATTTGACCACTCGGCCACCAGGTAGGGCTGACCACTGATTTATCTGCGTTACTCGCTGGGTTATACCCCTTGGCGCCGTAAACGCGAAGATAACTGGAGGATCGTGCGGCGCGGCCATTTTGAATAATTTACAGTGGCCTGTTAGGGTGGGGTAGGGAACAATGGGGAGTCTTGTGCTAGGTGAGAAGGAGCAAGGTTCTTTTCCTTGTCCGTTGGCCGGGAGTGAGGAGAGAGGCGAGGCGGGGGGGGGGGGGGGGGGGGGGGGGGGGGGGGAGGGGGGGGGGGGGGGGGGGGGTGACGAACGGAGGGACGGAACATGCTCGTCGCTCGTCGTTTAACGTGGGCGTGCTGATCATGTCAAGAATCAAGACTCGAGGATTTTTTTTTTTTTCTGTTGTGTCTTTATTCGGCAAAGGATAATATTCCTTGCTGTCACATCTATCCTCCACAAAGAAGTAGAAGAATATAAGCCATGCATTAAGATTACTCCACTCCCATACAGAAAACATTACAAAAGATTTGAATATGGAAACAGTATGTCCTGGTGGTCATTGTCCCGAAATTTCATTTCATAACTATTACATCATCCTGTTTTCCTAGTTCGTGTAATATCACAATTTGTGTGAGACACAAATTTTATAACATTGCTCTTGAGGCCATGTGGCCGCTTGGCTCAGCGGTCCAGCGCCGCACAGTCAGAGGTGGTGAGTTCGAATCTCTTTGGTGCCCAGCCGTAAAAATTGTTGTCTGTCGCCGCCCACCGCCACGTGCTGTTTGTTCTGCTGTACTGATGGCCACAGTGCAGCCCCCCCCCCCCCCCCCCCCCCCCCCCCTCACAGTCTCCACTCTACTGATATGGTTTTCCCTCATTTCTTGTATCAGCCGTAGTGGGAGAAAACATTAAACAGGAGTGGTACCAGCTAGCTAACATTTTAAAGCGATATGGGTTGTATGCTACCGCGTTCAGTTCTTTAACAATTATAGAATGTTGTGGAAAACTGTCTCGTCAGTTGTCTATTTTGATGGACAGGAGGGTTGTTTGACAGCGAGTGAGGGTCAAAAGTAGAATGGTCTGCTCGTTTTAAACTATGCTGTATGAAACTACACACACACACGCACACACACACACACACACACACACACACACACACACACACACACATACACACACGCACGCACGCACGCACGCACGCACGCACGCATGCATGCACGCACACACACACACTAACACACACGCACGCGCGGGGGTGCACACACACACACACACACACACACACACACACACACACACACACACACACACACACACACACACGCACGCACGCACGCACGCACGCATGCATGCACGCACACACACACACACACAACACACACGCACGCGCGGGGGTGCACACACACACACACACACACACACACACACACACACACACACACACACACACACACACACACGCACGCACGCACGCACGCACGCATGCACGCATACACACACTGCACAGTTCTTATTGGTCTGGTATGTTTTTTTTTTTTTTTTTTTTTTTTTTGCGTCAATGAACGCAGGAAAGAAAGAACACCACCACCACCACACAATAATAATGATAACAAAAATAATGATAATGGTCATAATGATAATACAATTAAGGATGATGATGATGTATATTTATGGCACGTAATCTATGCTTATCCCTGACTGCTTTCAACATTCTCCCCACACACACACACACACACACACACACACACACACACACACACACACACACGCATACGCGTATGCACGCGCATTCGCGTTTCACACACACACACACACACACACACACACACACACACACACACACACTCATGAAGGCACACACGCATACGCATGTGCACAATACACTCGTGTTCACACACACACACACACACACACACACACACACACACACACACACACACACACACACACACACACACACACACGCGGTATCTTAAGGCAAAAAAGGAACAAAGTCGGTAACAAATATATTCTTGAAGAGAGAAAATCTGAATAAAGTGAAAAAAAAAAAAAAAAAATCGGAGAGAAGGAAGTTTGCTTCGTTGCAGAGGGCGTTTGAGACGTACGAGGAAGAACGCTCTCTATCTCTCTCTCGATATATATATATATATATATACGTACATTGAATTTCATTGGGATCGAATGAACGGTTGTTGATTACAGACAATTAAACAGAGGATGGGTCGAAATCAAAAGTTCGCAAAATCTGTTCAGTTCACAAAATCATTTCAATAGTGGGTGTGGCCACCGCCATTGGCGAGACATTCCACGCAGCGACTCCTCATCGAGTTGACCAGTGTTCTGATGACCCTCTGAGGGATTCTCTGCCATTCCAGTTGCAGCATTTGGAAGAGATCCTGGCGGTCTGGGGGGTGGATGGTTCTCCTTCACACGTCTCCCCAACTCATCCCACATATGCTCGATGGGATTGAGGTCGGGACTATACGCCGGGAAGATCATCCTGTTGATGCCGGCCTGCACAAATGAAGTTTTCGGCCACCCGGGCCCTATGTGGCCGAGCATTGTCGTCTTGGAAGACTGCCATGGGTCCTATCCGTTGCATGGTCGGAACAACGAAAGGCGCCAGGATTTCATCCCGATAGCGGATGCCTGTGAGGTTTCCATCAATATGGTAGAGTGGTGTCTTGTGGGAGGCTGAAGGCACCCCATACCATAACAGATCCTCCCCCAAAGGCCCTGGTCTGGCGAACAGCTGCATCAATGTAACGTTCACCAACACGCCTCCAAACTCTAGTTCGGCCGTCATTGTGTTCAAGACTAAACCGCGACTCATCTGAAAAGAGGACCTGGGGGACCACTGTTGTTGGTTCCATCTCACATGACGATGGCAGAAAGCTCGGCGAGCCAGCCTATGGGCTGCTAGCAGTCGTGGTCGAACAGCTGGGCGACGTGATCTGAGGCCGAAGTGGTGAAGACGGTTTCGTATGGCTTGACGGCTGAGGATGGTGTTATTTGCCATACGAAGCTGCCTTTGGATGCTGTGGTGGAAGTGGTATCCCGCTGCAATAGGGCCTGCCTCTCGATGAAACGATCTTCTCTGGGAGGAGTAGTCTGCCTAGGCCGACCTGACCGTGGCCTCTCTTCAACGCTGTTGGTCGCCCTAAAACGCTGATTCAGTCTAACAATAACTGAATGATGCACACCAAGTCGTCGCGCCACTTCAGCCTTTGCAATGCCATCTTGTATCCACGCAATCGCCCTGGTTTTGTCAAAGGTGCTAAGTTTTCTTCGTGGTGGCATGGTGAGAAAAGGGCTGACAGTAACCACCCCCCCCGCGCTTAAACAGCAAAAAAGAAGGGGCATAAAACTCACTTGAGAGACTGCTCTTGCACGGAAAAAAAAAGAATTTTTCATTTTACACATCTTGTGTCGCCAGCAAGCTTGATGCAAAACAGGCACAGTTAACGCAACTTTGCACTTTTTATCCCGCGCGGTAACGAGGTCACCAAGACCCCCGTGCGCACTACCAGTTGACACAGGCTGGATTACACACT
>JADBJO010006803.1:87500-97500 GCA_016801955.1 Conus betulinus
CAAAATGTGCCCCCAGTGGAGGAGAGCGCGTCCAGGGGCGAATAACCGCTGCGCGGCCGTATGGGCTGGAGCGCGGAGAATGTGGATTAGCTGCCTTTGGGTTTTCCTTGGAGGAGATTTAGGAGACAGAGGGTGTCACGGGGAAGTCTTAAGTGAGGGAGAAATTGACCTGTTAGTGGTGCGAGCCACTGATAAAGCTGTGGGATGGTCAAAAGAGGGTGGGGATAGGGGGTGGGTGGGCATGACATTTTTTATATGTTTAAAATAATTCCTTCCATACACCCTGTCTCCCTCTTAGTCTGTCAAAAAATCAAAGTTTGGATAGCGGCATAAAATATTGGGAACGCTCAGTAAGATGTTGAGACGTGCGAGTGATGCTACAATTAGATATCAAGAAATCAGCATTAGCAGTTGAAGAAAGCAGCTCTTGTGCGTGAGGGGGCGGGGGGGGGGGGGGGGGGGGGGGGGGGGGGGGGGGGTTAGGGTGTGTGTGTGGGGGGGGGGGGGGGGGGGCTACGAAAGGAAATCTTTCATTCCTCTTTCTATGTGACTGCCTTTGTATTTGTTTGTTTGTTTTTTTTTTCCCGTTCTTAATCTTTCTCATTCTTTTGTTTAAGTGTTAGTTTAAACTGAAATTTCATTGTGTTGATGAATGATCAGAACGACAGGACAATTTCAGTGACATAGAGGGGAGCCTTTGCAACATTTCATCCGAAGCACTTTACATTGACAACATCACAAAATATTCAATATTTGACAAAGAGAACTCTTTCGGTGCTGCTGCTGAGAAAGACACACACGTCCTGATTTCATTGGGATATGGTACTTGCCTCTAAAAGTAATAGAATTAAACTTGCAGTTCAAATACTCTGTGGCCCTACGACCGCCTTACAGGTTTGAACTGTAAGAGTTTAGTGTGTGTGTGTGTGTGTGTGTGTGTGTGTGTGTGTGTGTGTGTGTGTGTGTCGTTTCTCTCTCTCTCTTTCTCTTTGGGGCATGCGCAAGATGGCGGAACTGTAAACATCACCTACAACCCAGCTGCACCATTGTTTGAGAAATATCGATAGCCAGTAGAAAGTTAAATTGCTATTTAGTGATAGAACAGGTGTTGGAAGGTGAGTGGATAAGAAGTCACGTTAAAATGATCCTGGGGAGGCTACGAAAGGAAATCTTTCATTCCTCTTTCTATGTGACTGCCTTTGTATTTGTTTGTTTGTTTTTTGTTTTTTTTTTCCCGTTCTTAATCTTTCTCATTCTTTTGTTTAAGTGTTAGTTTAAACTGAAATTTCATTGTGTTGATGAATGATCAGAACGACAGGACAATTTCAGTGACATAGAGGGGAGCCTTTGCAACATTTCATCCGAAGCACTTTACATTGACAACATCACAAAATATTCAATATGTTGACAAGAGAACTCTTTCGGTGCTGCTGCTGAGAAAGACACACACGTCCTGATTTCATTGGGATATGGTACTTGCCTCTAAAAGTAATAGAATTAAACTTGCAGTTCAAATACTCTGTGGCCCTACGACCGCCTTACAGGTTTGAACTGTAAGAGTTTAGTGTGTGTGTGTGTGTGTGTGTGTGTGTGTGTGTGTGTCTTTCTCTCTCTCTCTTTCTCTTTGGGGCATGCGCAAGATGGCGGAACTGTAAACATCACCTACAACCAGCTGCACCATTGTTTGAGAAATATCGATAGCCAGTAGAAAGTTAAATTGCTATTTAGTGATAGAACAGGTGTTGGAAGGTGAGTGGATAAGGAAGTCACGTTAAAATGATCGACCTGACATTGTGGAGGGCCAGAATTGGCCATTTTTGTGGTGTCGTGAACTCAGCAAGAAATGCAGTGCGTGCAAAGCAGGTGAATGGCAGTGACTCGCCTGTCGTGTCACTCCGGGACTGTGTAGCTGTGTATCTCCTGTGCATGTTTGAGGTGTTGCTGGTATGGAGTATGAAAACGAACATTGAGATGGTGCTGGATATGAGAAATGTGCTGCTGGAGGGAGGAAACAGTGACGGGGTGACCATGCCGTGTGTCAGTGAACCGGGTCGTGACAACGTCAGTGGCGGAGTACACACCAACACAACAGTCACCGGCCTACAGGTTCCAGCACTTGTAGCAGCGTGTGTGATCAACGTGGTGTTCTCAGCCAGGAGGCTGCTGCTAAGTGGCGACATGGAACAGAACCCGGACCTACTGACACCACGGACAAACACCATTCCGACACACAACAGAAATGGGTGCCACCGCCAGTTCTCTCCCTGCTGACGCACTCGGTAAAATTCTCTGCGCTATTTCCGACTTAAAAGAAGAAATCACTCAGCAACGTGAACGACAACATGAACAGAATGTGTCAATTAAAAACGATCTTGTGGATATAAAATCGCAGTTAAACAGTGTCAGTGAAAAATGTGAAGAAATAAACAGACGGTGTGACAGACTTGTGACTGATAACAAACGTTCGTCAGACACTGTATCATCACTAACATGGACATGGACAGAGACAGGGCAGGGGGGACGGGGGTTATTCACAGAGACGAGGGGGGGGGCAGGGGGAGGAGACAAACACCCTGAAAACAACTGTCAGTGATCTGAAGGGAGAAGTAGAAAAGATGACAGAAGAAATCGATAGTCTGGAGGGATTCTCTAGAAGAGACATTTAAGAATGTATGGCCTACCACAGCAAAACCCCAGAGAGGACTACGACACGTGTGCCAGGATAGTGTGTGACACACTGAACTCTGTGGATAGGACTTCAGGACATGGACACCACAGGAACACATTGCCAGGGCTCACAGAGTAGGACAGCCACGTGATGGACAAACACAACAATGATCGTTAAATTTACAATTGGAGACACAAAATGCATCATCAGAGATCGTCAGCTTCGTTCTGAATTGAAGGTTGGTGTGAGAGTAGCGAACGATCTGACGAGGAGACAGACAGAGACTGTGGCCAGAGCAAAACACGAGGGAAAGTCAGCATATTTTGTGCGAGGGAAATTTGTTATTGGTGCAAAACGACCGATCCTCGTAGTTATGCTGAGGTGACAGCCGGATCGGCGGTGCCTGAAGTAAACAATTCGCACATGCAGAATGTAAACACAGGCGGCAGGCCCTCAGCCAGTGACAGACGAGATCCCGTGTTTGACGTTAATGACGTCATTCAGCGAGGCGACCGTGCGCATGAACAGCAGCCAACCAGCGGCGGCGCAGCTTCTTCACCTGCTGCTAAAAATAACTCCTCGCGCACAGCAGTGGCAACCGCGGCGGGTGACGACACAATAGAGGGGGATGCACGGGTATCTAAGGGGCTCAGCATCTCGTGTCAGGTCTTCCCCTCACAGTAACGGTAGCCATAGAGGCAGCCCCAGTGCCAGCGCCAGTGCCAGTGCCAGAACCTTACGGTCAACGACTAAATAGCATGAGGCGAACCATCAAGCTTTGGAATTGACTTTTTTGAATTACAATGTGGAAAAAAAAAATGATGAAGACCGCAGGATCGATGTAAAAGTGAGAGAGAAAACAAAGGTAAACAACTTTTTTTTTCACCTCAGGTAAAATTCGTCGATTAAGAAGACAAAGATGCTAAAACAGTACGTTTCATGTGGAAAATGTGGAAAATTTATTAAACAAATTGCATGAATGTTCTTTTATGAATTACATTAATTCCTTTGATGTTGTCTGTCTGACAGAAACCTGTGTCGGTGCAAGCTTTGATTATGAAACCTTTTTTTCCAGAGTTTACAAAAATTTACTGCTCCAGCTAAAAAAATTACAGTACATGGGAGAAACTCTGGAGGAGTGTTAGTGATGGTTAAGAAGCATTTGGAACCATTTGTAAAAGAAATTAAGGTCGACTGCAGTAATGCTGTTGTGCTAAAGATGGACAGTAGATTGTTCAACATTGGAAAAGATGTGTCGTTTATGTGGGTTGCTATGTGGTGCCAGAAGGAGGTCCAGCATATAACCAAATGCAGGTAAAGGACGGAGTTGTCGTTCTTGAAGAAGCTCTGTCAGAGGTAATACGTGATAACGATGTCTGCCTCATGATACGTGGAGACCTCAATGCAAGAACGGGATGCAAACAATCAAGGCAGGAAAACATGCTTATCTATCAGGCACTTAACCCGATGTGGAGTGATGAAAATGATGATGATGATGATGATGATGATGATGATGATGATGTCGATGATTTGGAATTTCATAAATGTCGTTGTTCAAAAGACCAATCGATTAGCAGTTTTGGGAGATCATTGTTAGATTTGTGTTATTTGTTTGATCTGTTTATATTGAATGGTTGTTGTGTTGATGACAGAGAAGGGGGAATTCACTTTTATTTCCCCATATGGGTGTAGTGTGACTGATTATTTTCTGGTCTCTTCTCAGCTGAAGGAATTCTGCAATATGAAAGTTGGGGACAGACTGTTTTCTTGGCACTTGCCTGTAGAAATGAAATGGAAGAATGGGTTAAACGAAACCAAAAAAGACAAGTCAGCACCGCAGAGCAATGAAGAAAAAATTGCATGGATTGACGAAAATAAACAATTGTTTAAAAATGAATTAGAATCAAATGATTTTAGGAATTTTATGGAAAGAATTTCTCAGAATTGTCATAATATTAATTTATGTATTGAACTTTCTGTGAAGGCTTTGTGTGGTGCCGCAGCGTGCATGATGAGAAAGGTTTATAATTTAAGGAAAAAGGAAAAACAGTGGAACGGAGCGGGTCATTTCCGGTTGAATGGGCTAAATCAATCATCGTTCCTATCCACAAAAAGGGAGATGTAAACACTCCTGATAACTACCGAGGTGTAGCACTGACAAGTGTTGTCAGCAAAGTTTACACACACATTTTAAATGTGAGATGAAAACGTTGGGCAGACTGGGAAGTTAAAATCGTGGAGGAGCAGGCAGGATTTAGATCTGGGTACAGCACAACTGATCATATATTTACGTTGTTTGCTCTTGTACAAAAATACATGCATAAAAATACAAAATTGTATGTCGCTTTTGTTTGATTTCAGAAAAGCTTTTGATTCTGTAAATAGAAATATTTTATGGAATGTTCTTAGAAAAAAACGGAGTCAGTGGAAAGTTATATATGGCATTACGTGGAATGTACGACTCTGTCTTGCATGCGTGCGTGAGAAATGTGTTTATTCTGATTTTTTTTCAATTGCCCACGTGGAGTCAAGCAAGGCTGTGTTTTAAGCCCACATTTTTTTTTTTTTTTTTTTTTATCCATGAACTTGCTATAGAACTCTCAAGAAATGGTAAACATGGTATTCAGATTATTCCAGGTGCCGTGGAGATTTTTATGATGCTGTTTTGCCGATGATGTGTATTCTGTTGTCTAGTACAGCAATAGGATTGCAAACCAATTGAATGTTTTTGAAACAGGAAGCTGATAAACTACAGTTGACAGTAAACCTTGATAAAACCAACATTATTGTGTTTCGTAAAGGTGGATATTTAGCTAGGAATGAAGTTTGGTGGTATGGTAATTCTGATGTTAAAGTAACCAATTCGTACAAATACTTAGGTATGTTTTTTTTTTTTTACAACAAAATTAAGTTGGAATTTAGGTTGGTGTGAAACAAGTAGAAAAAGGCAAAAAAGGAGTGATAGAAATTTTGAGAACATTAAGGAAATTAAATACTACTGATCCCACACATATTTTGGAAGCTATTTGATACCCAGATTGAACCGATTCTTACATATGGTGCTGAAATATGGGGACTTGAAAATAATCCAAACATAGAAAAAGAGTGCACACTTATGCAATCAAAACGGTTTTTCTGAATATTCCGATTCATTCATCCAATAAAATAGCTTACGGTGAAACAGGAAGGTACCCTTTGTACATCAGATGTATTGTAAAGTGTGTTAGATACTGGTGTGTAAAGTAATACGATTACCAGAAGCTAGACTGAGCAGGCAAGCCTACGACATGATGCTGCAACAATGTGAGTTAGGAAATGTTAACTGGGCCTCTAAAATAAAGAAAGTGCTAACAGAGAATGGGTTTGGAATAGTGTGGTTGAACCAGGGAGTCGGGGAAACGAAACCGTTTTTATGTCTGAATTCAAAGATAGACTATTTCCTCGTATAAACAAAAACTGGCACAGCCAACTAGAAGAACATGATAAATATTCCTGGCTCCTGTCCTTCAAAAGTAACTTGGAGGCAGAAAAGTATTTACATCTAGTATCTAATCGGTGGCAAAGAGGTATCCTTGCAAGATTTAGAAATAGAACACTGGGATTTAAAGCTAATAAAAGATGGTATCTAGATAATAATGCTGTTGATGATTCATGTCCATTGTGTAATGATATTGCAATAAGAGAAGACGAGTTACATTTTTTTTGTTCAACTGTCCTGCTTATGAGAAACATTAGAAAAAAAAAAAGACTGTTTGGTCATAACACAGTCAAGAGTCGAAACCTTAACAATATTTTGCAAACAAGTGATGAAACATTGTTAAAGATGCTGGCAAAATATGTAAACAGAAGCTGTAGATACGCGGAAGAAAATTGTGAATGAATGAAAGTTAAAAAACACTGAGGGGATATCAATCATATTTCTTTTTTAATGTTTAGAAAACTTATTTGATTTTGAAACTTGATGGTTCAAGTGAATGGTTTTTCATAATATCAAGCCAGATGAATTATTTGTACAGAAGAATATGTGTGAATGGGGAGGGGGAGGATAAGGATATAAAATGCGTGCGTGCAAGTCAATGGAAGATAGGATGGATCAGTGTGCGTATTGTGAAGGGAATGGTTGTTGTGTGAACAAGACATTGTACCCCCTTGACAAAAAGGCTATTAGCCAATGTCAATGAAAGACGTCAGTGTCAGTCAGTGTCTCTCTCTCTCTCTCTCTCTCTCTCTCTCTCTCTCTCTCTCTGTAACCAGTTGAGCATTTGTGTTGGACATCAGCTATGCATGTCAGTGGGGCATCGATCTGTGTAATTTGAACTTGGAACATTAAGCTGATCCCTTCCAACTATTATGCCACGCTGTTAGAATTTCAATCCATCATGTTGAGAAAAAAATCAACGCGGTAATATTCCGATAATGACGATCCTGGTGATGCTGACAATCTCTCTCTCTCTCTCTCTCTCTCTCTCTCTCTCTCTCTCTCTCTCTCTCTCCTCTCTCTCTCTCACACACACACACACACACGCGCGCGCGCGCGCGCGCGCGCGCGCATATGTACCGTAGCCTTTTACACAAGAAAATACAATTCATTAAAAAAAAGAATGAACATTACACAACAGAGAAATCGTTAACAATATGTTTTGCGTGCGCGCGCGAGCGCGTGTGTGTACAAATAAGTGCGCACACGAACTCACACACACACACACACACACACACACACACACACACACACACACACACACCACACACACACACACACACACACACACACACACCAGCCTGCAAAGAAAAGAAGACCTAAAACCAATACAATGGAACACCAGCGAATATTCCAGCAAAGGGAACAAACCCCGTTAATGAACCACCCAACAGTTTTCCAACGTTCAAGGTTTTGCGATGAAACAAACCCCAACCCCTGTACTGTTCCAAGTTCACCCTTCAAAGGACACGGAACCAGCAGGCCACCGCCCAGACTCATTCAGGGTTATGACGTCTGGTCGTCCAGTCTTTGCCTGGAGACACAAGGGAGGACACTCCTCGCGCGTGAAGTTACTGTCCGCCTTACCTCGCTTAAAGCGAAAACTCTTTCCATTGACCAACAGGGGCGAAATTCTTCAAGTGTCATAATTCTTCTTTTCTTCCCTTCCTCGAACGCCTGCGCAGGTTTCAAAGACTAATTGAGCGATGGGGGCGGGCCAGTGATTGAAGAAGAGGAGTGAAAGTTGTCGACGCGGTCTACATCCCCCCACTCCACCACCCCCCACTTTCCTACTAAGAGAAAATCTGTTTCGAAGAAGACTTCACGACTGAGCTACCGTTCTCAGGAAGTCCTCATCTTCACAGCTCACGTCGATTGATTGTTTGACACCCCCCTCCCCCTTTCCCGCTTCCTCCCCCCCCCCCCTCCCCTCGGCCAGCCCTGTTAACTATAGACCGGAACTCGGTGACCTATGGATGAAGTTCTCTGAAGATGACAATCCCAACGTCTCTGAAGCATCTCACAGACCTGCTAGGAGGAGTTCCTCTCTCACCTCTCTTAATGATGAAGGGCAGGTTAGCGTACCTCACCATGAGGGGGGGGGGGGGAGGGGGTCTTTAGTTTACATCCTCCTCCCACCCTCTCCCAGACGACAAAGACAGAGGTTTTTCTCCTCCAGCGCGAGTCGGACAAAAGAGACCAGCTACAAGCTGTGTAGTCTACATCTGTAGACAGCTCGCTGCGTCTTCCTCCCGCGGCCAAACCCTGCACGGCGACGGGAAAGAAGGAAGGAAGAAAGAGAGGAAGGAGGAGGAGGAGGAGGTTTATGAGGATGAAGGAAGAACCATAAGGCGTCAGTCTGGGCTGGAGACGTTTATTAAGCCGCGGCGTTTGGGGGCTGGGTTATCAGGACCCCGTGAACAGTCTTGTCAAAGGGTTTTGGGCTAGGCGAGGCGGTTTGAGACTTTCGGGTCGGGTGCTAATTGGCGGTGTAGACACAATGACCACAGTAGGCACATGAAGGTGGTGTAGATCAGGGATGGGCAGGGTAGGGCTAGGGCTGTCTGGCCCGTCTCCCTCCCACACAGAGTGAAAACAGGATGGTCAGATGGTCAACAACAGCACCCCCCCCCCCCCCCCCTTTGTCTCAGGAAGAGAAGAGTCTATGGAAACACAGCAGCGACAAAAAGGACTTCACATGCCAAGTCTCTCAGCACGTATGGGACCAAAAAATCAGGGGCGTTGTTTGATTGGTTTCCTGAAAGCACGCATGTCCGGAACTGCCACAGGTGTTTGAGTCATCTTCTGAGCAGTTAGGTCCCTTCTCTTGACCAGGACAACTTCCAACTTGACCGGACGGAGATTCAACCCGGTAAAGTAGAATATGTAAATTCTTCAAAGATTAAAAAAAAATTCTTTTAAGAAAGTTTAGACGTTTTAAATTCGTAAATTACGTACAAGAAAATGCAACAATGATTTGACATTGTTCGGCCCCCACCCCCCTCTCCCCCCGCCACCCCTCCCATTCCCCCTCTCTCTCCTCCTTTTCACTGAACCTCCGCTAAGTCCATTTTTTCTTCCACTTTCTCCGCGCAAACCTCGTACAGGTCCGAGTGCGCGGTACAATTCCCCCCCCCCCCATTCCCCCCCCCCCCCCCCCCCCCCCCCACCCCACCAAACGCTATATTTCTCTACCACCCGCGAAGCTGCGCCTGGCTTTTTGTCCGAAGATCAGCCAGTATCTAAACATATTCATCGCACAGTCTAGCCCTTGACCCAAACCATACCTGTCTCTGAGGCAGATTTCATGTCCGTTTCTTTTCTATGCAAGCACGATCCACATGACCCTTCATTTTCCTGTCGTCTGCTGGACTTTTCACTCCAAAATCCTAGTGCCCTACCAATGGCGTAGAAATCCAAGAGTCCACAAGCCATGCATTATTCTGCAATTTTTGCTGACATACGGCATTGAACTAATGTTCTCACCGCAAAGGCCAGGACAAAATCATCTTTTATACATTATCTTTTTTTTTTTCACAGAGCCAGGGCGAGTCTCATCTGTTCAAAACTTTGCTCTTATTTCTTGACCTTTGTCGTAACCCCGAACTCTGGCCTAGCAAGAGAACTGACCGATGCTTTCGTTTTGGCGTTATCTCGGACGTTCTGCGTGACCCCTCGGACCACACGTGCATCTTGTTGTGGGCAGAGATAGTGTGGGCACTGACCGTGTAGCTCATTATTCTGACGTTAATTCGACTGCTGCTGAAGCTAGTGTTCAGATGTTACACTCTTCCTCTGTTACAGGATAGTTCTGCTGAGAGAGACACTCTGCTGCATCTTCTCTCTCTCTCTCT
>JADBJO010006803.1:117500-120000 GCA_016801955.1 Conus betulinus
CATACGCACGCACGCGCGCGTGCACGCCCCCCCCCCCCCCCTCCATCATCTCCATCATCATCATCATCATCAACATCACCATGAACTCCAGTCTCAGACAGGGGTTTTCAGCGGACTTGGGACGTTCCGAAGACAGACTGAAAATATCCTGGACGGACAACATGGAGAAATGAACTAGCCGCCCGCACTCTCCCCTGTTTGCCCTGCCAGTTCAACATCTTACCCCAACGTGGCTCTAAGTGACCCCTCTCCTGCCCCCTCCCTTTCCATCCCCCCCCCCCAGCTCCCATCTAACCTGGCAGAACAGGGGCCTGAACTCTCACAGCCGTGTTCTTAGGGACCCCAGCGCGCCCCCTCTGGCTGTGGGTTTTTTGAATCGTGGAAGTGGGGGCTTCGTCCTTGACGTTAGCGCCAACGAATCCTTCGTTTAGCAGTGACGACCAGCTTCCGAGTCGAAGAACTGAAACACACACACACACACACACACACACACACACACACACACACCACACACACACACACACACACGTACAATGATAATCATTATGATAAATCAAAAATATAAATAAATAGATAAATACAACAAAAACATAACAGTTGAAACATAGTAGGTATGCAAATTTTGATCACGATAAGGAATATGATAAAGAGGATAGTTAAGGTGTTGCGATGGTATAGCTAGCTATGCGATCTATGTGTAGAG
Source organism: Conus betulinus (assembly GCA_016801955.1). Taxonomy (NCBI): domain Eukaryota; kingdom Metazoa; phylum Mollusca; class Gastropoda; order Neogastropoda; family Conidae; genus Conus; species Conus betulinus. Next base: position 118,204 of record JADBJO010006803.1, read on the forward strand.
AGAAGCATGCTGAAGTCAAAACAGCGCTCAGGTTTGTCTCCCTTTCCGCCTCCGCTCTGTCTCCCTCTCCCCACCCCCCCTCCCCCCAACGTATATGCTTTCAGTGGCCGTTCGCGTGGGTTTTCTTTTGTATTTATCTTTCGTTCGTGTTTTCTTTTTTCTTCTCTTCTCTCTCTTTTTTTTTTCCAATCTAGGTTGGTTGATGTTTTCAATTTGCTCCGATATATGAGGTCGGGGAGGCTTTTCTTATACTCAGTGGGATAATCCTGCATCTTGATGATGGATCGGTAACAAGGCGTACATTAAACGGAAATACGCATATACCATTGTGTAAAAATGTGATGTCTGTTCAGCTTGTTATCCATCAGTTTACCAACCCCGTCCAAGCAGGAAAGGAACGAAATATGCAGCCTGTCTGTCCGGTAATATGTTGTAGTCCTTGACTTGACTGATCTTCGTCATTTGTCCATTCAACCACCCACCAAAGCAGTAAAGGAACACAGCACACGTATTCGCCCTTTGATTCGAATCTGAACAAAAATTGATGGAGTCGTCTTTGGCAAAATATTCCATCTTTTCCACTAACTTTCGTTACAATCTGTCCTATAGCTTGTGCACGATCCCGTTGACAGACAGACAGACAGACAAACACACGCACAGACAGACATACAGACACACAGAATGACAGACAGACAAAAACACACACAGAGAGACAGACAGACAGACAAACAAACGCACAGACAAACAGCCAGGCACACAGACAGACAAACAGACCTACAAACACTGGTGAAAAAAAACAACAAAACAGAACATCCTCGACCGGAGGGGTAACAAACGGAAACTCACAGAATCCCAGTCCTCGTCATTCTGCACGTTATCCCACGCCGCTTGCGAGAACAGCATCTCTCCCCTCCTCCTCTCTCTCTTTCCTCCTGCTCCTCCTCCTGCTCCTCCTTCCTCCTTTCCCCCCCCTTCTTCTTCTTCCCCGTCTCGTCCTCCTCCCTCCCTGTCCCCCCTGCCCCCTCTCCTCCTCCTCCTCCACCTCCACCCTCCTGATCCAGACCCCGCCCTGGGGGTCTGCCTCGGCGATCCTCTGAAGCTCGTTGAGGCTGGAGGTGAGGGAGGTGGAGGTGTCCAGCAGCAGGAGGTCCAGGAGCAGCATGATGCACATGGCGATGGTGGCCGCCACCAGGGGGAGTCTGGCTCGCCTCAGGTACTTCATCCGCCTGCTGCCTGCTGGGTGGGGGTGAAATGGGTGGAATGGTGGTCAGTTAGAGGTGGTTACGTAGCACGTGGAAGAGAGAGAGAGAGAGAGAGAGAGAGAGAGAGAGAGAGTGGGTGGGAGAGAGAGACGGGGAGGGGGGGGGGGGGGGGGGGATTGGAGATAAAGGGAGAAATAAAAGAGATAGAGGTGGGGAATATAAAGAGAGAGAGAGAGAGAGATGGGGAGGGGAGATAAATGGAGAAAGAAAGAGAGATAGAAGTAGGGGGGAGATAGAGAGAGAGAGAAAGAGAGAGAGTACTGTTTTGTGGTTTATGGAGTTTATATACATGGAAAATCTTCCATACGTCAGTGACATTATGTTTGTTTCAAGAAAGGAACATCACATTCTGGACATGATAAACCGAAATCCGTGTTCAGCAAACTTTCATCGCACGTGAAAGATTCCACGGCAATAAAAAGATGTGTCCCTGGTAGAAACATGCAGGAAAATCTACACTATTACACTAACATAAAAAAAAAATACTCGCTGTACTTTGTGCGATTGCGGCCTAATGTTCTCTGTTGGGGAGAAA
>JADBJO010006804.1:5000-15000 GCA_016801955.1 Conus betulinus
CTCTCAGAGATGCATCGATGAAGTGCAAGTCATTCGACTGAATGATCCCAAAGTAAAAACCAGTCAGGGCAGAAAAATCCGACCAAAAAAAAAAAAAAAAAAAGTCTCCGATGGGAATCGAACCCACGACCTTCCAGCCGCGAGTCCGCGCGACGCCAACATTTCGCCACGGCGGCTGGTTGGAGTCACAAATCAATTCAATTAATGTTGTTTACACCAAGTCGACCACAAAAGACCCCAACAGGACTTTCCACATGCCAAGGTCAGATCTTTACACAGTCGTAAAACAAGCAGAGATTTTTTTTTTTTAATTAACTAAGAGACACAAGAAAATGAAACCAATTTTTTTTTTAACATAAAACAAAACACTTTCTGAAAATATTTTTCGTTCGTAAACATTTACATCACATAAAGAATATTTATGTCGTTCCGAGATTCAAAGATCACATCTGGTGGAGTCTCTTAACAAGATTTCCGTGAAGGCTGGCGCAAATACGCGCGCATGCACGCACGCACACACGCACGTACGCACGCACGCATGCACGCAGAGAGAGAGAGAGAGACAGACAGACAGACAGAGAGAGAGAGAGAGAGAGAGAGAGAGAGAAGAGAGAGAGAGAGAGAGAGAGAGAGAGAAAGAAGAGAGACACGACGCGGAAACAAGTTTGTCAAATTGATTTTAATACACTAACTTTAAACACAAGAGACACACACATATAAAAAACAGAAAAAAAATGGAGGATAGAAGTAGAGGGGAGGGAAGAGGGAAATAATATATACATTTATACAATCAGGTAAAAAGTTTTAAAAACAAAAAAAAGTATTCAAAGGCATAATCTGTTCAAATCTGTTTTTCTTAAAAGCTAAGAAACAGTATAAGTGCGCAAAAAAAAAAGGAGAAAAGTTGCCAACCAAAGATCACACTTTTGAAGGAAGTCATAGTAGGAAGACAAAGACGTATTCACAACAAAACGAAAACAAAAAAAAAAAAAAAAAAGAAAAAAGAAGAAAGAAAAATGCAATCCACAAAAAATAACAAAAAAAAATCAGCAGTACTGGATATGAAGATGTTAAACCACAAATAAATTTTCCTTGCTTTTTTCTTTCTTTTTTTTTTAAGTTCATCTTTTATCATAAGCAGCATATACGCAACAGTCAAAATCACTTTGAAGTGTTCAATGCTCCAGCCTGTACAAACACAAAACGTGCGAGGAAATTCACACTGCCCAAATCCGTCCACAGTCTTAATTAAGAAACGACCGTGAACAATAACAGCTTTCATAACTCACTACTGTTTTGTTTACACCCAGTTAAGCGTAGAATCATTTTTAAGAGTCAACTCGTAGCAACGAGCGTAATAAACGATATATAAGAAAGAGCGGACCATAGAACAATCATTGTTATCAAGAGGTTATGTGCACAACAAAGACAGCTTTAAAAAAAAAAAAAAAAAAAAAAAAAAAAAAAGCGCAAGTACACAAAGAGAGGAACAGAAAAAATGCCATAGGAAAGGGGGAGAAGGGTGTGGGGGGGGTGGAGGAGGGGCTGAAGGTGTAGGAAAGACAAAGGGCTGGAGGTTGGGGGGTGGGGACGGTAAGTCAAAAAATAAACCCTCCCGGTCATTCGTATATACGTAAGTATCACAGAAGCCAATGTACGTGGTTTTCAATTCAAATGAAACTGTCATCCGATGCAAATTTTCCGCGACTGGAAACTGGATAAAAAAAATTGATTGATTAATTAATCGATCAATAAACAAATGAATGAATACACAAATAAATAGATAAACCGAACGAATACATATGTAAATAAAACGAACCATTTAGCGAGGTTTAGAAAAAAAGATGTTTGCCACATTCCTCCTTCTTATGGTCAACTAGTTTAGTTTTATGAAAACCAGTTTTAGAACTTAACAGTATGAAGTAAATCACAGATTACCGTATAAGACAACAACAGTTTCAATCAAACAGAAGGGGCAGCCACTCTTCCTTCGACTTCAGAACAGCCTTCCTTGTTCCGCTCCGGTGTTCCTGTCGATACTTACGATCCCGTACCTGACCTAATGCAAGAGCTGAGAAATGAACACCGAAAAAAGAAAACGGCTTGTATTGAAGAGTACGCACAAACTCTCCTGTCAGCATGAAAAGTTAACGTTGCGACATATTTCCAGGACCCCCCCCCCCCCCCCCCCCTTTGCCCCTACCCCTACCCCCTGCACTCGCCCACCTGTCGATCTTCCACCGCTGGTCTAATCACGTGATAAGCGTGGAACACCAAGGATCGTGGGTATGATCTTCTAGTTTCCCTTATACAGCCTCTCCATCACCGCACTGATGTTGAGTTGTGCTCGGTTCATATTTAGTTTATCGTTGAAAAGAAACTGACGGAGAGGGACAGAGAGAGAGAGACAGACAGACAGACAGACTCAATGAATGACAGAGACAGAGACAAATGCAGAGGCGGGGGGAGAGAGAGAGAGAGAGAGGGGGGGGTGTGATGGTGGTGGTAATGATGACGAGGGAGACAGAGATGAAGAAAGGGACAGAGGGAATATGGAGGGGACGATAGAAAGTGGGGGGGGGGGGGGGGGGGGGGGGGAGGGGAGAGAGAAAGAAAGGGAGAAGAAGATGGGGGATACATCTGCGGAGAAGAAGAGAAGGGGGCGGGGGGGAGGGGAGGAGAGCATTACAGCAAATTTGAACGGTTAGCTGAAGGAATACCTATCACAGAACGCAAAGAGAAGCCTCTATCTAGAAGGATACACAGACCGGAAAAAAGAGGGTCTTTATCAGAACTTGGGAAGATCGATGGAACGGAACAGTAGCTCTCCAATTCACACCAGACGCACAAAAGATGGATAATAACCCAAAAGGGGCTTCAAATCCACCACCACCACCCCCACCCACCCACCCCCACCTGCTCCTCCGCCCTTCTCCTCCACCTCCATCCTCTCTAACCTCAGCTCACAGCAGGCTGCTTGTTTTGAAAAGAACCAAGTACCTCGAGCACCTGCCGGCTCTAATGTACGGTCGTGTTGGTCCACCAAAAGCTTTCAGACACTCTCCCCTTCAAATGGTATCAGGTATTGACGAGGGGGAGAGTAGTCAGACCGCTCAAAATATTCGATAGCGTTCGTCCCGACCCCCTCCTCCCTCACTCTCTCGGCCTCTCCCTCCTCTAGCCCGCATCTTGGTCATCTTCAACCGTCTTTGCCATGCCCTTGTTCCCAACAACAATAAGTTTCAGTTTCATCAAGGAGGTGTTGCTGTGTGCGAGCTGGTCCATATCCGCTACACCCACATCTACCGAGTCACGAGACCATACCGCGTGGAGGCGACAGCTAGATGAGGAATTGAATACATCTCTGGGAATACGATAAACTAAAAGTTTTGAATACAGGGTCTCGTGGGACACGACTTTCAACGAGAAAAGAAACGAAGAATGGGAAAGGAAGGAGAGATGGACAGACTGTTTTGTCAGTCGAAGTACATGAAGAGATAATGGTCCTTGATTTCTTCTCGCCATCAGATCACTGAATTTTCTTCTTTTCTTTTTCATTTTCATTCTATAAGCTATCTCCATTCCTATCTTTTAAGAATTTAAACACATCAGATATTTTTTCTGTTCATTTTTTTTTTCCTCATGTCGTCTGTGTAACAACACCCCACTGGAACTAAAAGTTTAGGAAATTATTATTCGGAGGTGTCGCTATATATCAAAAGGGTCTCAAAACAACGATGGCGTTCTTTGTTTGCTTTGGTTCATTTTGTTTTGTTTATCAAGTTAAGGTGTTAATTAGAAAGGCTTTGATTGGAGTGCTTGATCTTTTTTTCATAAAAAGAAATTATCAAGATAGAAGTAATTAAAGAAAATTATATTTGAAGACTGGCGTGTTTGTTGGAACAGACAGGTATAGGAACATGCTGCCGTCTGAAAGTCATCATTACTGTTTTGACTCGGTTCACGTAAAAAACACTTATTTCCCTCCAGGAACCAGGATTTATTCATTTTACTTAAAAAGAAAGAAGAAAGAAAGAAAGAAAGAAAAAAAGAAGAAGAAGAAGAAGAAGAAGAAAAAGAAGAAGAAGGGTATTTTCAAATGAAAAGGACTAGTCATCACGATGAAAATCTTTTACATAAAAGCAAATCTTTCAAAACAAATAATAATAATAATAATAATAATACCTCTTTTCACGTGATGTTTACTGACTTAAAACGGTTATCTAACTTTCAGTAAGCTCTTTTCCTTGACAACTGGCTCCGAAAACAGTTTGATTGACAGAATTACATAGATACTTATGTTGATTAACGGGTGCCAAATCCAACAAGTGTAATAAGAAGCAGCGGTTTTTTTGATGTGAAAAGTACTCCAAGAAATTTCAATTTCCACATAACGTTAGAAGTTATCACTTATAATATCTAAATTGTCTTCGTGTGGAAGCAGACCTGATGACTCGTTTAGTAATTACGTTTTTGACGAGATAACAGTGATTATGTTTTGTTTTGTTTTGTTGTTTAAAGCAAGACTACTGGTTGCCTGTGTCTTGACTGAAAAAAAAAAAAAAAAAGAAAAGTTGTCCTGTCCCATCCTGTCTCACCACTTGGTCTACTTGAAGGCGTTCTTTTTCACCGGGGGACGTGTGCCAGCGGGGGGTCTCTGGCTGACCCGGTTCCCGGCGCCGCGCTTCGGCCCACCGCCCGGTCTGGCCGGCCCGTTGACGCCGCCGCCCGCCCCGCCCCCACCATCCGCTTGACCTTGATGGCGATGATGAGGGCCGCCGCCATGCCGCCGAAGAAGCCGATGATGGCGAAGATGTAGATGACGATCTGCAGCACGGTGAGGCACGTGACGCCCGCCAGGTCCACAGCTGTGGAGCACAATGGTCCGCAACAACAGGGTTAGACCTGGACAGGACGGGGTGGAGGGAGCTTGGCTGGGGGGGGGGGGGGGGGGGGGGGAGGGGGGGAAGGGGAGGGGAAGGGGAAGGGGGAGAGGAGGGGGGAGGGGAGTCATAGAGGAAAAGAAATAGTAATAATAGCATAGCAGCAGCAGCAGCAGCAGTAGTAGTAGTAGTGGTAGTGGTAGTAGTAGTTGTGGTAGTAGTAATAGTAGATGACTAAATAGTGTTATTGTTAACATCATCATCATCATAACGGTTGTTATGGTGACTGTGGTGGTGGTTGGTGGTGGTGGTGGTGGTGGTGGTGGTTCCTCTTCTTCTTCTTCTTCTCTTGTGTTGTTGTTGTTGTTCTTCTTCTTCTCTTCTTCTTCTTCTTCTTCTTTTTTTCCTCTCCTCCTCCTCTTCCTCTTTTCTTCTTCTTCTTCTTCTTCTTCTGCTGCTTCTTCCTCCCCTCTCTTCTTCTTCTTCTTCTTGGCTTGGCTGCAACAACTCTGACGCTCCACTTGTTGGTTTTGTTACAACGATCCTCAATATTACCATCATCAAAACCACAGCGTTCATTAATTCTAATCGAGAGGAGGCGGGATTGGGGGGGGGGGGGGGGGGGGGGGGGGGGGGGGGGGGGGGGGAGAGACACACACACACATACTAACCTGGCAGGTCTCCACCGTCGCATTTCAATCCAGTGTCACACACTTCGGAGTTATAGGTGTGCACCGTTTTACCTGTCAACACAGGGCATTATCCTTGTTAATCGTCATGGCCTTACGTGCCAACACAGGGCATTGTTACTGGTTTGTTTGTTTGTTTGTTTGTTTGTTTTGTTCGTGTTTTAATCGTTTTAACCTGTCGGGTCATCTTCATAGGTATAGTTATCGTTTAATGAACCTGCCAACACAGATCAACGTCACTCTCTTTGTTAACATTATCGTTTAACCTGTCAACACACGCCAGCGTCACTGTCTTTGTTCGCATTCTCGTTTAACCTGTCAACACACGTCAACGTCACACTCATTGTTAACATTATCGTTTTATCTGTCAACACACGTGCGTCACTGTCTTTGTTAGCATTATCGTTTAACCTGTCAACACAGGTCAACGTCACTGTCTTAATTAACATATCGTTTAACCTGTCAACACACGTCATCATCACTACCTTTAGCGTTATGTTTAACCTGTCAACACACGTCAACGTCACAGTCTTTGTTAGCATTATCGTTTAACCTGTCAACACATGTCAACATCACAGTCTTTGTTAGCATTATCGTTTAACCTGTCAACACACGTCAACGTCACTGTCTTTGTTAGCATTATCGTTTAACCTGTCAACACGCGTCAACGTCACAGTCTTTGTTAGCATTATCGTTTAACCTGTCAACACACGTCAACGTCACAGTCTTTGTTAGCATTATCGTTTAACCTGTCAACACACGTCAACGTCACTGTCTTTGTTAGCATTATTGTTTAACCTGTCAACACACGTCAACGTCACTGCCTTAGCATTATTGTTTAACCTGTCAACACGCGTCAACGTCACTGTCTTTGTTACAATTATCGTTTTACCTGTCAACACACGTGCGTCACTGTCTTTGTTACAATTATCGTTTAAACCTGTTAATGCACGTCAACCTCACTGTCTTAGCATTATCGTTTAACCTGTCAACACACGTCAACGTCACTGCCTTAGCATTATCGTTTAACCTGTCAACACACGTCAACGTCACTGTCGATGTTGTCCTTCTCTCTCTCTCTCCCTCTCTCTCTCTCTCTCTCTCTCCTCTCTCTCTCTCTCCATAGTAGTAGGAGGAAGGCAGGGTGCAGGTGGCTGGGGAGACCAGCTGGATGTTGTTGTCGGTGAAGTGGGTGAGGAACCACAGGTTGTTGCACGTGCACTCCCAGTTTATGCCCGCCACGCTGACTTGGCCCAGGGCCGTGTTGGACGTGAACACGTTGTCCGGCAGGGAGGTGAAGGCGTTGTTGTCCAGCGTGACCCTGAGAGACACCAGCACCACAACGTGGAACTACAGGTGGGATGGGGGTGGATGGGGTGGATGGGTGGATGGGTGGGGGGAGGCTGGTGAAGTCGTGGTTGTCCTGGTGATCCTTGAAAGTCACCAGCGTACAGGTCTCCGTGGGAGGGATGGGAGCGATGGGAGGATGGTTATTGGGGGGGGGGGGGGGGGGGGGGTGCGGGTACTGAAGGACGAGTGGGGGGGTATAGGATGAGTGAGGGAGGAGAGGCAGTCGGGTGGATGTATGGGGGGAAGTTGAGAGGAGGGGGGGGGGGGATGGGGGGGGGAGGGGGAGTGGGGGGGGGGGGACAGTATGATGGGTAAAGTGGGAGGATGGGGGGGGTAGATACATGAAAGGTGAACTGGGGGGGGGGGGGGGGGGGGGGTGGGCGGCTCAGTGAGTGAGGGTGGGGTGAATGGGTGTATGAAGGATGAGCGAGTGTGAAGGGTAAGTGTAAGTAAAGACATATCATCTTTTATGTGGCCATCGCCTTTCACACTTTCACACCTCATTTCTCTGTTAGCCACTTTTGATTTAATTTGAGCTCTGTGGTCGCCCTGTACGTTTACTGAATGTTCCATGAATTGATTTGACTAATCTTAAAATTGATTCAACTCTGATGGTCTTTAGCTCTGCAATGCAGCAAAACCATCTTGAAGCAGCCTCAGAATGGCTCCGGTATGAGTTTTTTTTTTTTTTCTTTTTCTGTCAGTGGCAGACATTTCCGATGAAAGACGAAGGGGCTGTCGCTCGGAATAACTCGGAGATCTACGGAGTTTGACGGAAACCGTTTCTTGACGATCGTTCCTTGAGGAAATGCAACGCCAACGTTTGTCACGTTCGCCTGACGTTTCGAAGTTATAAATCACTTAACAGCAAAAACCAACGTAAAAATGAATAAATAAAAAGATAAAGGAGAGAGAGAGAGAGAGAGAGAGAGAGAGAGAGAGAGAGAGAGAGAGATGGGGAATCTAATCTGCAACTTTGGCTAAAAAGGATTTTTTTTTTTCTTGTTTGCCAAGAAGGTGCTTTTCATCAATTCCAAACACTCAGCAGCGTAACCACAAACTCATTTCCACGCGCAAACTACAGCCCTACTGCACACAAGACTGACAAATACTTTGACGGCGAAGTACAAAGACTCGGCGACTCAATGTACAATGCGAATATACGAACAAAACAGGGAAGGGGTGTATGTGGGCAGACTAGTGTTCAGAATGTGGCAATTGCTGTCTTCAGAAACACTTATTTGTTTCTCGAAGCGAATAGTGAAAAGAGCGAAAACACTTATCATTCTAGGACCACAACTATTTTATTTTTAAGGGTTCACACCTATTTACCTGTGTTCGTAAGGATTACAACTGTTTTTTTGTTCTCCCAGTTCTTACAGCACAGGGAGTACTTTAGATGGGAACGAAGAAATGCAGTCTGTGCGTCTGTGTGTTCGTGGCCAAAATGTGTTCCCCTCGCTCCAGACAAAACTACTGGGCCGATCTTTCTGAATTTTTTTTTAGGTATGTTCATTATGGGTCACGGATGATGCCCGATGTTTTAGATTACCGTTTACAACCGTTACCAACGGCTTGTAACGGCCTGTAACGTTTTTTTTTTTTTTCTTTATGCAATATCTCAGAAAGTACTTGCCGATCTTTGTGAAAATTGGCAGGTAAAAGTTCATTATGGGTCAAGGATAATGTCCGATGTTTTAGTTTACCCCGTTATAGCCGCTAACTAACGGCTGTAACGGCCTGTAACGGTTTTTCTTCTTTTTGGCATATCTCAGAAAGTACTACCCGGTCTTTCTGAAAATTTGTAGGTATGTCTATTATGGGTCATGGATGATGCCCGATGTTTTAGTTTACCGTTATAGCCGTTACTAACGGCTGTAACGGCCTGTGACGCTTTTTCTTCTTTATGGAATATCTCCGAAAGTACTTGGCCGATCTTTGTAAAAAAAAATTACAGGCATGTTCACTTTGGGTTACGGATGATGCCTGATGTTCTAGTTTACAGTTATAGCCGTTACTAACGGCTATAAATGCCCATAACGGTTTTTTTTCTTCTTTATGGAATATCTCAGAAAGTACTTGGCCGATCATTCTGAAAATATGTAGATATGTTCATTATTGGCGACGGATGATGCCGCACGTTTTAGTTTACCGTTGTAGCCGTTACTAACAGCTATAACGGCCCATAATGGGTTTTCTTTTTTATGGAATATCCCAGAAAGTACGTGGCCGATCTTTCTGAAAATTTGTAGGTATGTTTATTATAGGTCATGGATGATGCCCAATGTTTAAGTTTACCGTTATAGCCGATACTAACGGCCCATAATGGTTTTCTTCTTTATGGAAAATCTCAGAAAAGTTCTTGGCCGAACTCTCTGAAAATTTGTATGTTCATTATAGGTCGCAGATGATGCCGACGTTTAACAGAATAGCCATTACTAACGGTTACACCACCCCAAGACGGTTTTTCCTCTTTATGGAATATCTCACGTGTATTCAGGATAAACTGGGAGTGCGTGTATATGCTTTGTATCTTGTTTTTTTCCTTAGAATGTCAACTGGTTTGGTCCCCCCCCCACCCACCCACCCACCACCCTGTCCTCACACACGCACACATATACACCTCTGTTTTTTTTTCGTCTCTCTCTTGCTGCCAAGTAACCACCCTTCCTAAATACAACTTAATGCGTAACGATTACAGAGAGACAGACAAACAGACAGACAGACAGACAGACAGACAGACATTCTTCGGGGCTTAATCGTAAAGTTGAGATTACTCACTTGGTTAACTTCGTAGCTGTAGTAAAGATGTCAAGCTCGATAGTGAACAGACGGCAGTTGGACAAGATGATTTCCTCCGCCTCAGTCATGTTGGAAAAGATGCCTGCAACATGTCCTTCGATGCGTCATTGGCCGCAGAGGAATAGCACTGCACAGTGCTGATCAGCTTGAACGCCCTCTCTCTCTCTCTCTCTCTCTCTCTCTCTCTCTCTCTCTCTCTCTCTCTATATATATATATATATATATATATATATATATATATATATATATATAATATGTGTATGCATGCATATATAT